>OMKK01083407.1:0-15589 GCA_900302305.1 Polymixia japonica | reverse complement strand
GTTTGAACTTAGAACCAGCTCGCCGGCTAACGTGGGACTACACGTACACGCTCATCTGTTTGGGGGCCCTTGCCGGTCTCACCTTGTCTTTGAACGCGTCTGGGTTGCGGTACATGAAGTCACGGTAACTCTCTGTGCGCACCTTGTCCTGGCAAAGAAGAGAATATCAACAGTCACCGGTGAAGGATGGAAAATCGTTATAAAAACAGTAATATGTATCGTTTACTGTGTGTAGTCGCTAGGAGACGTATTAGAAAACATAAAATAGGTTTCATGCAGATCAAACAGACAGACTGCATAGGGACAGAAGGGAAGGGGGACTAGGCATGCTGAACCCAGGGTCAGGTCATCGCCCCACTTCCAGCTCTAAAACTGTTATGTTTTAGTTATATGTTATAATATAGGTACACATTAAACGCTGGCACTATGTTTATTTGTTTGAAGTTGAAAAATAAAAAACAGTCAGATTGTTTTAGCCTGAGGAGTAGCCAACCATCAGTATGGAATGACTGTTGTTAAGGAAACACTGTTCTTATTGGTTGAGAGTCTGACTTGTGGAAAATTGTATCACCGTACTGTGTCGAGCCTAAGAGATGGAAAGCTTTTCTGTAGAGGATCACTGCACTCATCCGGAATCTGTGGGATTCCTAGAATGTCATTACAGGAGATGTAAGAGCAAATCTCACGGATAAATACAACTGGAACAGACCCTGATCTTTTTGCCATGCCAGAGCAGCTCCAGTCATGACTCGCTAATTAACCTGCCAATCAAATCTGCCTCCAGACTCCAGTGCCATGGCTTGGGACAACCCACTCTCTGAGAAAAAAAATGTGGGAAAATCTATTACAAAAGGACAATTACATCCTGTACCATAACGATGGATACAGTTGGTTCAGTTGAAATCCTTACTTTGTCCTTACTTTGTAATTAATACAAGATATGAGAAAAAAGAATCAAATAAAAAACTAAAACTAAAACTCAAATAGGGACTACCTTTACAAAACAGGGGCACCAGTAGTAAACAGCCCGTTGAATTCAGTATAGAAGTAAGACACAAACAACTAAAAGATGCAAATGTAAGACACTCTTTCTCTTCCACACACACACACACACACCACACGGAGTGCGTCAGAGGTGATGCTCTTTCTTACAGCCCCGTGAAAGAGTTGACAACGTTCTACCGCAAAATCCTCACGTGTGCCGCGCCCCTCCTGAGGGCGCGATGGAGTTTACAGTCTGACGCATGCACACATGACGCAAAACTTAACTGCGCTTAGCACCAATCAGGATAGGCAAAAGGAATATGTCTAAGCACTGCGGTAAGTAGAACGGGCGAGGGAGGAGAGAGAGCTGACCACCTACCCCCCCACCCTCTCTCTCTCTCTCTCTCGTTCTCTACAGCTTCAAGCGCTTCAACGGTGTAAAAAAAAAAAAGATAATTTCCACTTTCTCCAACTTCTGCCATACAACAGCGATGCAGGCGTTTCGGTTGGGTGCTCACGCCTTATTGCTGATTTGTCACTTTGAGAAAATGTCTTGTACTCTGTATCAATGTATGCAAGGGGATGATCATTTCCATTTAATGCTACACCGGCTCTTTCAGCCAAGACGCACGCTGATGAACCTGCCTCTTCGTTCTGCAGAGACCTCAGCGCCTAGGGGAAGTGATTCACCAGATTGTATTGAGACCACTGGTCCGATGGCACTTAGAAATGTGTGCGTGAAAAAATGTGAACGTGTGTGTGAGCACGTGTGTGTGTGTGAGCACGTGTGTGTGTATGTGTGTGTGCGCCAGACCTTCAGCATCTCCTCATGGATGCCATAATGCCCATAGGAGCTGAAGTAGGCCTCGTCCTCGTCCTCTCGGAGCTCAGCCACGGCGCCCAGGTTGCCCGCCGATCCCCTGCTGGTGTCTGCGTTCAGCACCAGACCCTGGGCCAGCAGCCTGAAACGGTGCCGCGTCGAGCCGCTTTTAACACCTCGTCTCGTACGAAAGCGCCAAAAATCACAAAAGCACACACACAACCTTCATGCAGGACAGAGCACTAAATGGAGGGGACGGGAAGCATTCATCTTTCTCACTCTGTTTTCACCCCTCCTCTTTTCCCTCGCTCTCTCTCTCTTTCTGTATTTTTCCCTTATTGCCCCCCTACTCCCACCCCTCCCTCTTCACTTTAACCTCTATGCTGCAGTGGAATTTTCCCTTGCCTTTCCTCTCCATTCCCCTTCTCAAAACTTCTTCCACCCGGTGGCTAGTGCCCCTGCAATAACGGGTTCACCGTTTCCCCCTGCTGGTTCCAGCGGGGTGGTGCACCTGAACCAAGTACAAACTCGCCTCCGCATACAAAGCTGCAATTGGTTTTTTTACAACGTGGACCGGTCAGTATACCCGACCCCCCCTGTGCGATCGTTAGGGACAGCTATGAAGGCACGGACGTGTCACTGACTTGAGTTTGTGCAGGTCATCCAAGGCTCTGGCCAGGGCTTCTTCGGAGCGTTGGGCTCTCTCCTCGGCCACCTGGGCCCTCTGCAGGCAAGCAGCATGGGACTGGTCTCCAGACGACGGGCCTGCCAACAGGCCAGTCTCCTCAATGCCACACAGCTCCTCAGGGTCTGGCAGAGAGAACAGAGGGGGAAAGAGCTATAAAAGATAAGGGCTGACAAGAAAAGGCTGAAGTCAATAAGACACGTCACCAAAACCAGCAATGTGTTAAATCGGACTGCGTTCATCAGTTAGTGCAGGTCTAATTTCCCAATGAGTCTCACCAACTCCTGGTTGTCATTCTCTGGCCAAGCAGCAAACTAAAACATTTTTCTTTAAAAATCACTGATCAGGCCTAAGGTCTCCAGTGAGGTTAGAAATAAGCTGAGGGTTAGGTTAACAAATGAACCTTTTAGGTGAAAAGGTTTCCTTTTTACTAAAAAATGACAGGCAATAAGTCACAGGCCTGGGCCTGGACCAGAGCCAAAACTAAGCGGGTACAACTGGGACAGTTGGGGGCCTGGATGCACGGTGCATGCATCTTTACCTTTTACCAACGACGTGCTCAGCGTGTGTAATCGTGAAAGAGGAGCAGCAGGCAGCCAGATACGTAGCCTACTATCAGTTCGCCACTAGCTAAAAGTACTGAAGACAGGAATTTGCTTCTACAGACTGCAGGTCTTTCGTTAGACCAAGAAGCAGTGAACATTAAGGATTTACAGGCAGGGATCATTTCTTTAACTGGGGTGCAAGGGGGTGGGCTTTCTCAGATTTCTTTACCTGTACAAATATGTTCTAGGTTTGGATAGTAGTTAACTAATTTGATGGCAAAGCCAGTTAACAGCCCTGTGAAAATGGTTGTCAACCTTGAAACAGAGGCGATGCCCTGTCACACTGACGTAGGCTCACACCTATAGAACCTGTAGGCTCACACCTATAGAACTATAGAACCTGTAGGCTCACACCTATAGAACTATAGAACCTGTAGGCTCACACCTATAGAACTATAGAACCTGTAGGCTCACACCTATAGAATGGTGACCTGTTACCGGCTCTTGGCCTAGTGGTAGAGTGTCCGCCTTGGGACTGGGAGATCGTGGGTTCGCGCCCCGGTCGGGTCATACCAAAGACCATAAAAAAATGGGACCCATTGCCTCCCTGCTTGGCACTCAGCATCTAAAGGGTTGGACTTGGGGGGTTAGATCACCAATGATTCCCGAGCGCGGCGCACGCTGCCGCTCACCACTCCCTCAGGGGATGGGTCAAATGCGGAGGACAAATTTCACACTTAGGTGTGGGACTTTAACCTTTGATGATTCACATCATTTGATTCATTTAATGACTAGAAGACACCTAGAGGCTAAGAATAAGTATTATTTCACTACAAAAATCAGTTAATTACTCTTATGCTTAATATAATAAAAATAAGAATAACAACACATCTAACTTACAAAAACACAATAATAATGCATGCAATAATAAAACAGGAAAGAAAATGAATTCTCTTATAAATCTGCCCACATTAAATCTCTAGGGGCTTCGAACCCAAAAGATGAGAAGCAGCAGCCTAAACGTGTCAGTCAAACATTAGCACTGGCCTTTCACTTCAACAGTTAAATTCCTCTACAAGACGTGATTATCACTAACACAGGTGGTCTGTCCACACTCTACCTGTCTGCAGCAGGGGGTCGTCCTGCAGCACCGGCCTCAGGAAGTCCTCACTCTCCCAGGGTAGGGCATCTTCCGACAGCGCTGTTAGCTTAGCCCCGCTACATTTCTGCACACACAGAAGTGATTTTTTTTTTAGAAAATAAAAAAATGTATATTGCTTATACTTGTTTGGATTATAATGTAATGGCTTGACCAAGTTAAAATATTTGGTAGAAGATCGAGGTTGATATGCAAATGTACTTACTGTGGACCGAATAAAGTTAATCATCTTTATGTACCCATAGTCGTCCAAATCTAATGAGGAGAGACACGACAACCGCTTAAGGAACTGTACTTTTTCCACAAGAAAAAACTTCTGGTAAATATTGTACTTGTATGAGGCATATAGGCCGTTAATGACTTCTTACTGTGTTTTCTTATCACATCGACAAGGTTGACTTGGTGCTCATCAGAGCAGTGTTGTAGTGTATTAGATACAGACAGTAACAACCTGAAAAGAAACATAGTAAAATTCCAGCAATTAAAGACAAAAGTGTTAAGTGTGAGAACCAAATCCTAGTCCTATCCATTTCTGTTCTACTTTCTGACAAAAAACAATCTCCCGGTTCTACAGACAGGAACCCCAGCCACCAGAAAAACATAACTTCAGACAGGGACAGAATAGCAACGGAAAAGACAAGATTACTGTGTTGTCTCTCACTTGCCTTTAAATCAAAACAAATAAAAGAAAATGGTAACTGTTGTCACTGACGGGCATCATGCTCAATGATGTCGCCCACAGATTTGTTTGAATGGAAATCTACTCCCTGACTGAAATACATTTTCCCCCCCAATAGGTCACCGGTTAACTTCTGTACCTCACCTGTCACAGAACAGACAGGTGACTTGTTGTCTGTCTTCAGAGTTCTCTTCCTCCATCCACTGCCACTGTTCTTCATCATCATCATCATCATCATCATCATCGGCGTCCGAGAGCTCTGGCACATCTTCACAAGCTCCATCGAGACCTGGCAAAGCAAAGTCTTATCGATGCGTTTTGCCATGACAACATGGTTTCTACAGACATTTCTAACGTTTAGTAATATTGTGTAGCCAGATCATAACTAATGCTAAAATCTACAAAAGCAGAATCAGTCTAGCAGTAAAGGGATGACTCCAGGGAGACAGTTCATCAGGTTGCTACAGTAACACATAGTCAAGCTATAGCTGGAAGATGCTCAAATATCTCACAACGTAATTGAGCTGCTACAACATCTGCAACACATCGACGATTAAAAAACAAAGTCAAAACAGTGCAAAACTGGGTTTGGAATTTGAGTACGAGTCTTTTTTTTACTTATTATATGACTATTTACATCACTCACGTGGTTCTGTGTATTCCGCCATGATGTCTCCTTAGTTTCAATGGACACGCTTCCGGGTGACGTTTGACTACGTCAAGACGCTGCTGCAGATTCACTGACGTACTTCCGCACAATCACCGCTTGATGTCGACAAATATGTATGTTCCATTTGGGCACTATAAGATTGAGTGCTTCTTCTCGGACGTACTTGATCTGCACAGAGGATTCAATTTGCGGGATTTGTGTTGTATTTTGTTTGTTGGTTTGAAAACCCATTAACACTGCCCTGGGAGCATTGAGGGGGAAAAACTGATATTGGAAAAAACACTGGTTGCAGAACCACAACACAGGTCAGTGCTATCCTGAAACATTCTGTTTTATGTTGTTATAACAGGGGTTATAGCACTAAACATTTAGGTGTGGATCAACTCAGCTATTAGTCATTTCAACTAATTGCACCATCGGCAGGTGCAGCAACATCCAAAGTGCATCAGTAGAGAATCAACAAATTGTATTTGACACATTTATAATATTCAAGTTCAGGTCCCATACACGCCAAAGGTCACACACTGGATCTGGTGTGCTCCACTGGTACACCTTCCTCCCATCTGGGTAGTTTATATATGTTTGTAATTGAAATGGGATGTCTTCTAAAGGTTCATCATGTATAAAACGTTCAACATGTATAAAATCAGATTGTTCTTCCAAATGTTTACACAAATTTCATTATTTTTCTCTCTCACTGTATTATAGGAGAATAAATTGTTCTTGTTTCATTCCTGTTTTGTGTGTCACGTCATGACCCTTTGATAAAGTGGCAATCTCGAAGATCTCCAGTTTCGTTGTCTTTGGCGGCACCTGTGGTGAAAAGCGGTAATTGCAGGTGTGTAATTGGACTTTACTTCAAACTAAGGGAAAACTCGTCACTAATGCTAATTTGAATGCATGGTGGGGAAGTCACCACAGACACCCAGTTCTTAATAAAACTCATAATACTGCAAATGCAAGGGCTTTCATCAGTGGGCCATAGGCTCAATCACCATTGTGTTACCTCATTCGGCAATAGATACTGGCTTAACAGACATTTATTTAAATGAAAATCTTCGAAATTGTCACTTTAAGAAAATGATTGTTCCCTTAGTTGCCAACAACTGGCAACTGTGTACTTGATATTACTTCTTACTCTTAAGAGGGCCCTCATTGAATGTTGCATTATGCTATTCTCCTTTCAGTACATAAATCATGATACACATTAGATTGTGGTACACGTACTTTATGTATTCTTCAATACAATTATCACAAATGACAACCCTTTTGGAGACATACTCCTTGCTGAAATAAATTTAAAAAACAGTATCTCAATGCAGTGCTTTCGGTATAGATGGACTTGACACCCTCTGCTGGTCTAACAGTGCCTCTGCAGTTTGCAGTAAGTCATACTCATATTTCCATATCTCCACTTCTTGGACCGCTGCTAATCCAGCAATTTCCATATCAAGACTTATAATGTTGATTATTGTTTATCGTCTAAAGGGGTACTTCTCCCAAAAGCAATGTTAATTAATGCATTACACATAACCAAAGACTATAATGTACAACTTAATTTGGCTTTAGAGAAAAGTCAATCTGATAAAGTTATATCTCAATAATGTCTTTTAAAGGATACTCTTTATATTATGTGATTTACTTAATGAGTTATTATATAGTTATATAAAATCTAACTGCTATTGGGGAAATATTCTAACTTGATATTTTTTTTGCTTTGTTTACCATTTAGAATGAATATGCCTTCTTAGGAATTCATACCAAAACATTACATTCAAGTAACCTATCTAGTAAAGTATATACACCCCTCTGCCACCCTGTGTATAAAATTACATACATTCTTTTTTTGGGAATGTTGATGCTTTTGGCTACAGAAGCAGAAAAGCAGAATAATTACGTCAAACTATGAATTATTATGCTACGAATTAATTATGTCGAACATTGCGCAATCTGAAGAGATGCAATGCATTTTGGGGCTTTGATGTCAAAGGGTAAGCCTGTGGCCATTTTGTGAGATAGTCAATCATGACGCAGATGTGTTGATGTCCATTCCTGGTTTCAGTCAGTTTCCCAATTAGGTCCATCCCCACCAATTAAAAAATCAATTTGGTCTATTCTATTAAAAACTATTTTAATGTGAAACACTTTTTCAGAAACCTTTTTGCAGTGTTTCGATGAACTAACCTTTATGGGAGTGTATTCTGTTGGCTTTTTAATGGATACAGTACTGGCCTGACATGCTGAGCATTGGGAAACCTGATGATGACATGTTTTGTAAATGGCAACTTATTAATAATCATATCTACTGTAAATACCAGGGTAAAGTCTTTAAAAGTGATTTTGAAGGATATACAACTGAAGTTCCAGAGAAATGGTTGTCCGTGAAATGACAAGTCTTATCATAGAATAATTATACACGGTTTGTATGTAGTGATGACTTACCCACTTGTTGATGTCTGCTGACATCCCTGGCCAGTAAAATCTGCTGGACATGGCTTCTCTGGTTTTGGTTTTGGTCTGGCCACAGTGTGCCCCAGTAGGACTGGCATGAAAATCAATGAAAATGGTATTGGCCTCATCAGCCCCACAGACCACTTTTGTTTTAATGGTTTTTGCAGCTCCTTTGTGGTGCCAGTAATATAGCTCTCCTCCTATATGGCAAAAAAAGAAAAACAATATTTAAAAATACTGCATAAACTCTTATAATCCTATACCTGGTAATAATCATGAAAATAGTACATCTTTAATGGAACCTGTTCATAATATGCGCTTGATGGAGCAGATTTTTACAAATATATCATACAAAACCAATATACACCCAGTATGTTGTAACCACAGGGTCACAAGGGGGAGCTGCTACATCAAGGAGAGATTAATTGCCATCCTAATCATTTTGAAGGAAAAGTATTAATGAACAGTTATTTATTAGCCTAGTTATTTATTTACTTTATTTGAAAAAGGCATAACACCTTAGACAATAAACTTCTTGATTCATTTAAAAAAAAGCATTTGAAAGACGGACAAGATGGAAAGATACAAGATGAACAGACATGGTTATGCACACTAGATGTACTTATGGTGTATATATGGTATATAGCAGTAATGTTTATTAGCAGTTGGTGAAAAGTGGCACGTATAGCTTCAGTGTCCAAACAAAACAAAAGTATATTCATGGTGCTGAACAGTATAACAAATTAAAACAGGTGTTGTGGCAGCAAATACAGGGTTCCTCACTTCAGGAGTTTTTAAAATAGAAAAGTATTTAAATTGTATCAATATATTATTTTTGAGTATTATTATTATTATTATGTATATTTAAAATACAAAAAATATATTTTTTTAAAACATAATGTTATGGAGATTAATGGAAGTCCTCCTTTAGGGTGGAAGATGGATTACAATTTAGAAATGATGATCACAGTGGATTATGTGGCTCAATTAGAGATGACATTGAATAGACAGACAAGATGGACAAAAGGACAAAATACTCATAACTGATGTGTTGCATTTGAACACAAAAGGTCACCTTTTCCATTTTATTTTGCATTAAAATAAACACTGATCATTTAGCATGGTTTATTTGTAAAAAAAAATTATATATATGCACAACTTGAATGCTCAAAAAACATAAATGTGTCATATACTGTACATGAAAAATACAATAATTAGAAGATTACTAATTTGTGCAGGTGATAAATAAAATAAAAGATCTTACAAATGCCAAATTTTCTTTTCTAAGCTTAGATTATTGTGAATACATTGAAAATAAAACTGATGTTGAGATTGGAGCAAAGCAATCTGACTGTTGACGTCACGTAAACAGACTTTAAATAAACTCGCCACCTCTGGAGATCATCAAAGCACCTTTTCTTGGTCCATTCTAGATACAATGGTGCTTTCCATTCAAGGAAAGATCAGGGAGAGATTTGACCCAGACCTTTTGGAGTAAGAGTTTTGTTAGTGTTGACGAGAGCTGTTGATCACCTTTGTCAATTAGAGCTGCAGCCCCTACAACTACGAGCAGCATATCTTGGATGAATCCTCTTTGGTCTAAAGTGTACGTTCTTTCACACTGTAGCTTTTTCTCTCTCTGATCAACATGGATTCAGACTATTTCTAGAGGCCAAGCTGGGCGCCTGGGGTGATGCTTCCTCTGCTGACTGTTACAGTCAGTCTGCTGCAGCTCTGTGCTCAAGAAAAACAAATATGGACTAAACTTCTCACTCAAAATATCGAGCGTTCCATTGTAGTTAGAGTCTATGTGACTGATATTGCTTTATTGATTTAATTTAAAAAATACAACATTTAAAAAAAACAAACAAACATGAAATTATTAAATAAATCATGAAGCATGTAGTGTAAAATAAACTCATCTGTATTCAGGCCATGTTTTGAAAAGTGTATATGTCTGGTCTCAGAGCACAAAAGGTGAACATGGAAAGGCCTGGTGGTAGAGTTCCCAAAACACTATCCTAAGATAAAAAAAACTCCCCTTTACATCCAAAACCCAGTGAAGATTACATTTTCCATAATGCATCCAGTAGTACAACCACAATACACTGCTTAGGCAAAACCTTGGTGTTCAGAGCATCTAAATATTACATTCTCATTTCTCATATTAACTGTACAGCATTTTCAACAAGGAGACTGCAAGTTTAACTGAAGAATGTGAAACATAGAGTCTATCCTGCACCTCCCACATCTTCTCCACAGACTTGTGAAAGTGAAAAAAAGGCTTTTGCACACTGTTTCATCAGCCTTGGTCTACATGCGTTGAAAATGCACATATCTTCTTCACGGTCACTGATGATTTCTTATGTAAAAGTTAAAGCTATAGGCCTAGCTTGTAAGGTAACTTCGTAAATTAGACTCTTAGGAAAATGACTGCCCTTGTACACTTGTTAATGTAAATTCAAAACAAGGTATCAATCCGTCTTCACATTTCCTGCTTCCCCTCTTGTTTTCCTGCACTTGTTCCCAGAGCGTAGATGGCTTTGTTCTCCAGGATCTCCGTCTTCTGGTCAGGCTGGAGCAGAGTGTTGGACACCATGGCTCTGGCCACGGCTGTGATGGGGATGGACATGGCAGTAGGAAACACAGCAGAAAAGGAACTCAGGAACTTCCTGGCCATCCACTCAGCAGGCCGACTCTCCTGCCTGTCCACCAACAGCACCCTTTCAGAGAAGAACAAAAGCCAAGGATGTAACTTGCTTAGGTACATTTTATAGAGCTAGCAAGTGGAATGTGGAGAATTTATACCATTAATCTGAAATCATTTGTTTTTCGTGTTAACTAACAGCAGTTATTCTATACGTGGCATCCTGGGGTGTCCAACCTTGTTTTTAACGTGGATAACTTTCATCTAGACTCAGGTTTTCTTCATTTCTTCACAACTAAGTAATTCAGTTTCACAACGCTGAATTTGACACCGTTCCCTCCTTGAGAATCCACCACAACCCTGCCATTGTTTTTCACCAATAAGAACAGGGTGAAACGGCCAACAGACTGTGGGCGGGGAGGTCAGTCAGTATTCAGAGTATTTAGAGAAGAGTTACTTTGTCTGTGTGTGTGTGTGCTTCTTCATACATAAACACTTGGCATTAAACGCTTGAACTTACCAAATTCTGTTGGTCTCAAATCTTTAATAAAAAAATATCCCTGCAGATAGATTTTTTACAATTTGACAAACTCACTTGAGGCACTTAGAGTGAGCTTGGGTGAGATTTTTTTTTAATTAAAAAAATTTGTTATAAGTTCTTTTGACTGTTCAAAAGTCTAGATTAAGACAAAAAGGACCCTAGACTGGGATAACCCTCCTGAGCAAGTACAATTAGCAGCATACTCTGCATCTTCTCTTAATAAAAAGATGAAAACGTATTTTTCCACAACACTATCATCAAGAGTAAAATTCAGAGTCAGTCAGGTGAGACAAACTTCATGTTTCAAATTTTTTCAACTTCAAGTTGTGTACATGAAAAGGAAACGCAAATGTAGTTTCAATTTTTCAAAGCTTGTATGTAATAAGTGATATGTTGTTCTCTACAGAAGAGATTAAGGTAGCAGCTGATCATCTAAGGAGCCAGAGAGCTGAGATCACATTTAAACCAACAGGTCTATATGTCAGCTCCGCAAATGCTCCATGGGACTATACAGAATCTGTACTTGGTATGGACTTGCTTTGTGATGAAAACTTACTTTTGCTCTAATTATAGTGTAGTCAAAATGTTGACTTTTTGGAGGTTCGCTAGAGATTGCTGAGTTATAACCATGTTTGCATCTTATTTAGATTTTAACATTTTTTCCACTTATTCACAACCAAGTAATCTACTTTCACACTGCTAAATTCAACAGTTTCCTCCTTGAGAATCCAACACAACCCTGACATTGTTTTTCACCAAAAAGAACCAGCATTGACACTTTGTAACTTTGTTGAACTTATTATTAATAGTAGTAGTAGTAGTAGTAGTAGTAGTAATAGTATGCTCAAATTAAAATGGAATAACTTGAACACAACACAAAACACCACCAGGATTATTATCACATTTTCTACAGGATTTATATTGTGAGGCTGGTACAGTATATGTATGTGAATTCTATCCAAACCACAGCATATATGCTTTCAGGCTAAACGACAATTGGCAAAAGCAAATAAGATCACTTACGCTGGTCTATAGATGGAATATCTTTCAAAACCCAGTGCCTCTATATCTGCCTCCACTTGTCCCTAGAAGAAAACACAATTGCACTCATTCTTAAATGTTTTTATTTATGAGAGACATTCATGCAAGTTTTTAATTTATAAAACAAAAAGTACAAATACCTTCACTTTGAGATAGAGGAAACCGCTGGTTTTATCAGCTCCTTTGGAAGACTCCAGGTGAAACTGTGAACAGCCTCCTGCCTTAGCAAGCTCTGCTGACTTGAGAACATAGTCGTGATCAACACGGATGAAGCCCTCCTGGAATGAAAGAGAAAATTAACATTTATCTTTTCTCGTCAGAACAGGTTGGCCATCTTAATTTTTATGAGTAGTCAAATGCACGCATAGACACTGTAAATTAAACATGCCAATGGTAATCACTTAGTTATTCATGAATCACTTTTGCTTAACTAATATTCACCATGTTAAAATGGTTATTTGGGTTTGATCATGTTTTTGGATTTCAACTCACTGTCCCTGCTTTAGCTTTGGTTGTTCCCAGGCAACAGTATCCAACATCGTGGCCCTCGAATGCAGCAGCATACTCATCTAGCTTCTCAAAGTCCACCAGCTCTTGTACCTGGGTAAAGAGATAACAGATTGTATGTTGAACACCCTGTGCTGTAAGTATCACCCGATCAATCTCAATTTTCACCGGCATGTACGGGTTAATTGCCAAAGCAATCAACTGAAACAGTATTTGCTCCCTAACCAGATTTGCATATGCTTTGTCCTCAAAGGTGAGCTGTCTCCTCCCGATGAGAGTAATCTTGGAGAAGATGTTCCGCTGCAACAGCTCCTGAAGCAACAGCTTGCCCGTCTCCCCAGAGGCACCGAGGATGAAACAGCTTTTATTCTGTTGCCTGAAGTTGTCCTCCAGAGTCTTCATGTCCTCAGCCATGCTATGTGCCAAAACAAAACAACAATGTAATGACTATCTGTCAGAATGTTGTGCTTGTGTGTGTGTGTGTGTCACAGAATAAGACATTTCAATGACCACAAGATCTCTATTAGCTGAAGCAAGAGCCAGTGGCCGGTTCGTTCTGTAACAGTGGCTAATGATTGGCCAATGTGTGTTGTTGTGTTAACTCAGTGCTAACTATGGGGATTGGACAGTGTGCAGATCATCATTTTGACTACGACTCGATAGCTTGAAGCTGCTGGAGTAGACTGCACTTAATAATACATCATATTGTAATGGGTTTTACACGTAGGCTACTGGCTAAGCGATTCATTTATTAAATTCAGTTATGCACATAATCTATGCACAAACACATTTGCACAACAGTTGCATGCCATTTCCCCATATCCCAAATCGTTCTCAATGCAGCATTTGTGACTGAGTCTTGTCATAACGCGAATCTAAGTTAACGTTACATCTGCGCTGCTGGAAATAGGTTCCGCCCTGGGCTGTCTAGGTCTAAGGTCAATATGGCGTCAAATACAATAAAAAATAGGGTAGAGGAAGACATTAAGCGTTTACGTTATATATGATCTAGTTATGTACTGAAGCAGCCGCAGACATGTACCGCCGCTATCTAGTCAGCATTGGCAAGAATACGTCCTTTTCTCTTTACCTGGTGAATGTCACTGGATCACAGTTTTCGAGATAATGTAAAACCGCCGCGATAAAAACAGTCACGACAGTAATCAGTCCTGTTAGTTTACCCAGGGCTCCCAGTATAACCATAACTCATAACGAGTATCGCTGGAGTCACAGAGATATCAAACACTTCCTGCTTCCTGTTTCTCGGCAAGAGAAGGAAGGAAGGGACGATGTCGTCACAGACTGTCAGAATGGATACAATGTAGAAGTTTGGAATACTTAGCAAGGCATTGCCATTATACATTCATTTTGTATATAAAAAAAAACATCCATGGATACAAAACATCTAAAAACGCACAGTCTATGTCTCTAACAAGCCTTGACAATATGGTCTCATCCTCATTTTTCCCAATCGTGGAAACGCACAGCATCCAACAGAACCCTACCCAGCACTTAATAACAATCAGCCGTAGTCATCCACGAATATAATTAAAATTCTAAATCAGCAATAATTTTATAATAATAAATAATAATAATAAATTTGCCTGGGATGAAGAAAGGAAGATGCAGCATTTGGAATTTCACAATGACAGAACTGACCCTAACAGACTATAGACCTTCATTGAAAGAAATACATTTTGAGACAATGTCAGAAAAAATGATTACTTTACCATGCAAGCTGCTGTTGATTTTCAGCTAATTTATCAAGATCGGCATGCTCTGGCTAATCATAACTACTATAACATAGGAATTCTACACAAATCCACCAAAGTTGTGTGTGGTGGCCTGATTTCCATTGGTAATAAATTGTTGCTCTCTCAGAGCTCTACGATGTTAAAAATAATTGGAATCAGACAAATTGAAAAGTTGGTTGGAGGGCATTTCTGGTGTGTAATTGGTCCAAGTAATCCAGCTTTGACTAAGAGACTGGGCCAAAACCTGAAAAAATATCTGCTCCTTTTGTCAGACCTTCAGGGGGTTTCATTAGCCAACACCTTCTCACAAAGAAAGCAAGTCCAGTCACATGCAATGAATTCATCAACACCCCATGTTTTTAACATCCCTACAACTTGGAACACAAGGAATCGACCCGATCTTATAGAATATGATGGCGCCAAGGATGATCCTTCAGGGATGTCAGCAGCAAGAGACAGAAGGAAAACAGGCTGAGGTTGAGAGAAGAAGCCTTAAACTGGCACTCTGCTTAAATGAAATGTCGCCTCTTTGTTCCTTAGCCATGGGTGCTAATTGGGTCTGGCGGTAGGGTGGAGGGTTGCCGCTGGGCTCCTGTCTGTCGCACCTGTTGAGTCATTGTTTCATGCATTGATCGGACAGGAAGTTAAAGTAGGAAGGCAAAGGCTTATGCCGCAGTGGGTGCGTGTCAGAAACATGGTTCAATTTCCTTTCAGAGCTCCGCTGCTGGAGGTGGAAATGCCAATGGTGGTCGGTGGTCAATTGCTTTTGACCATTGATTAGCTTGTTTTAAAGGACATATGGGCCGTATAGAGATTACGTTTTCATTGGCTAGTTCAGATTCCTTATGTGACCAATCAAAGCCTCTCTCACATTTTGTAATCATTACGTGTGTACATGTACGATGTCTCAAAAGACTGTTCAGATATTGTTGTGTTATTGCCCTACTTCGGTTGTTGGCAGGAAAAATGATTAAAATGATTCTGTATATAAGTCATACATACATGTACACACACACACACACACACACACACACACACACACACACACACACACACACACACACACAAACACACAAACAAACAGATGATACCAGATGGGAGGCCTG
>OMKK01083404.1:0-15441 GCA_900302305.1 Polymixia japonica | reverse complement strand
GTGACAGTAGCGTGATGGTAGTGTGACAGTAGCGTGACGGTAGTGTGACAGTAGCATGACGGTAGCGTGATGGTAGCGTGACAGTAGCGTGATGGTAGCGTGACGGTAGCGTGACGGTAGTGTGACAGTAGCATGACGGTAGTGTGACAGTAGCGTGACGGTAGCGTGACGGTAGCGTGACAGTAGCGTGATGGTAGTGTGACAGTAGCGTGACGGTAGCGTGACGGTAGCGTGACAGTAGCATGACTGTAGCGTGACGGTAGTGTGACAGTAGCGTGACAGTAGCGTGACGGTAGTGTGACAGTAGCGTGACAGTAGCGTGACGGTAGCGTGACGGTAGCGTGACGGTAGTGTGACAGTAGCATGACGGTAGCGTGACAGTAGCGTGACAGTAGCGTGATGGTAGCGTGACGGTAGCGTGACGGTAGTGTGACAGTAGCATGACGGTAGTGTGACAGCCAGCGGACGATGAGGCAGTAATGCATCAAAACCCTTGAAACGGGTTCTTATTCATTCAACGGACGTTTGGCAGTCGAGTTCATTATCATTGTTACATATTCGATTTCACGTGTAATTTTGAAGATCGATCTGACTGCCCTATCAGACGGTAATGTGAGTTTCCAACAGAGAGGAAAAGGGTGAAACCTCAACCATGTAAACAGATATCCAATCTTGTTTTTCTTTTAAATGACTACGGTACATGACACCACGCCATTGGTTGAATGTGTTTCTGAAGGATGGGTTAGTCTAGTGTTTTTTTAATGCTGTTAGATCTAGTGTTTTTAAGGCTCTGTCATGAATCAGACTATTCATCAGTTTGTTGTGTTTCTCCATCTGCAACCATAAAATGTTACAAGTTGACTTCAATGCTGTTGTTATTACTCAACTATTGTGTGTGTGTGTGCGTGTGTGTGTGTGTGTGTGTGTGTGTGTGACAGGCCCACATGCTGGTGTGTAGAGCTTTATCCAACATGTTGCTGCTCCCATGGCCCAACCTACCAGAGAGTGAACAGCAGTGGCAGACTCGCTCCAGTAACCATGCCAACCTGGTGTCAGCCCTCACTCGTGACTACCGTGATGTGAGGGGCTCAGCCAACCAGCCCCCCCGACGCCCCCACCTGGATGACAGTAAGTGTTTCTTACTGTTTCCTTCTTCGTGGCTTTTTGCATTCTCTCTCTATATCATTTTCTTTTTCCTTTCCTATTTGCGTTGCAGTAACTCTTCTTTCACACGGTGGTTTTTCTGGTGTGTGTCCTGCTGTAACTCATTGTTCTGCTACTCTGTCCCTGCAGTGAAAACCGTGCTGCAGCAGACCCTGCCTGTACTCAGAGACATAGTAGACAGCATCTCAGGGGAATCCACCAAATCACGTCAGCTCTGCTACCAGAGTCTTCAGGAGTGTGTCCAAGTGTCCCTCAGCCTTTTCCCAGTATTCATTCAGCAGCCAGGTAAACACTCATCTCAGACACATCCTGCTCCCCGTCTAGTGTTTGTGTGAACCAAAGTTTGATCGTAATATGAAAATGTCATAGTATCGGTTGTGAAGGACTAGCGTGTCATGGTGGTTCAGTTTGTTGTAGTACAGTCTGTTGTAGTACAGTTTGTTGTAGTACAGTCTGTTGTAGTACAGTTTGTTGTAGTACAGTCTGTTGTAGTACAGTTTGTTGTAGTACAGTTTGTTGTAGTACAGTCTGTTGTGGTACAGTTTGTTGTAGTACAGTCTGTTGTAGTACAGTCTGTTGTAGTACAGTCTGTTGTAGTACAGTCTGTTGTAGTACAGTCTGTTGTAGTACAGTTTGTTGTAGTACAGTCTGTTGTAGTACAGTTTGTTGTAGTACAGTCTGTTGTAGTACAGTTTGTTGTAGTACAGTCTGTTGTAGTACAGTTTGTTGTAGTACAGTCTGTTGTAGTACAGTTTGTTGTAGTACAGTCTGTTGTGGTACAGTTTGTTGTGACGGGTAACATGGATTTCTAAGCACTGTTGTGGGTGAATATAATAATATTATGAATATAATAATAATGATAAACTCTAGGCTCATAACGTCAGATTGGAAGGAAGGTAAAGTAAATGTGTTAATGGTCACTTGTCTTCCTCAGATGTGACGGATGAGATGTTGAGCTTCTTCTTGACATTATTTCAAGCCTTGCGAGTCCAGATGGGCGTTCCCTTCACAGGACAGATCATCCACACCTTCCTGAGCATGTTCACCAGGTAAACAATCATTCAGAGAATCAGGAAGTCACACTGCCAAACAATAGAATGGAAAAGGTTTTAAGATTGTCTAAAAAAGACAAGGAAGTAAATCAAAGAATTTGTCTGTCTTGGTTACATCAATAAGATACTTTGTTTTCATTTGATGTTGATTGATTGCTGCTGTAACTATCTAAAAAAGGATAACCTAACACTAAGGTTGTGTTCTGTTGTAATTGGTAGATTAAGGAATTATTATCTGTGGGACTCAGACTGGTTCTCCTACCTGACAAACCTGACCTTAAAATCTGTAACTCTGCCTCCAGACTTCATGTCTGTGCATTGCCCCTTTACCCTGTGACTCATCTAGATACCTAAACACATAGATAAATTCACCTGTCTCATGCTTCTTTAACGAAATTAACCTTTTTTCTTTATTGTTACTCATTGTATCTGCACCTAATTGACATTTATTTAACACTATATGCCAGAAAGTGCACAAAAAAATAATTCAATTGTTGTTTGGTTCAGAAATATGTCAAATCACAGAAGCCCACTATTGTGTAAGTGCCATTTCCCTGGATCTTTGCAGGGTTTGGCCGGTGTGCTCCAGGTCAGTTATTGGCGTTGTCTGTCCAGATGTAAATCAACCAGGATTTTTGTTCGACTCGCTCAATCCACAAGTTTCGATTCAGTGTTTACATGCTACTGCTCATTAGACATACAGACACTGTGTTCACTCTGAATTCTGACTGCACCTCTCAGTCTCTAAGAGGTGAACATGTGCAGATTTACATCTCGACATAGACAATGTCAACAATTGACCTGGGGTCTTAATCCTTTAACTCTGTATGGTAAATCTTAATCTATGAATTTAGGAGTTGTATTTGAGTGATGTTTAAATCCTGAACAAAATGCAGTTAAGTCTTATCAAGGTTAGAATGGCATGGGACCAACATTTCAAAATCACTGGTGTTGTCTTTTACGCAACTGTCTGTGACTGGTTTATCTGCAGAGAGCAGCTGGCAGCCAGTATCTTGCAAGAGGGCAGTGCAGGGTGCAGAGTGGTACAGAAGTTCCTGAAAATCCTGCAGGTGGTGGTTCAAGAGCCTGGTCAAGCTTTCAAACCTTTCCTACCCAGCATCCTCTCTCTCTGCATGGAGCAGGTTTACCCGATTGTGGCAGAGGTCAGTTGGTGCTCAGCTACCTCGGCTCGGCTCGATGTTCTGTTCTATTCTAGAGAACTGTGCGTTTCTGTGTGGCTTTGCTCATTTCCCCATCACACATGCTATGACTCTTGTTCCTTCCACCTTATATTTACATCCTGCAAGTCTTTGAAGGGCCATAAATGAGGGAACAAGACTTATGACTCTTGACTCGATGCTTATATCAAGCTGGTATAGATTGTCTGTACAAGGTGTCCATGGGGTCTTAAAAAGTACTAAAAGTTGATAAATCAATTTAGTGAAAATGAAGGCCCTTTAAAAGTCTTAAATGCCATTCTCCAAGGTATTAAATTGTATAGCTTGTTTTCAATATGTATATTTGTCCAAAGAGGTTGTATGCTAAAGTTTGCCTGTAATCATTACGTAGGCCAGGGCTATTCAACTGGCAGCCCGGAATTCTATGATTTATTTCAGATGACGTCAAATCTAGCAGGACTCCATAAATAAACTACCCAGAATCCCATTACACGCCTACGTCAGGGGCGTCAGGGGGCCAGGGGCCAGGAGCCAGGAGCCGGACCCCTCCCAGCCATTAACAATCTATCTGGCTGATAAATCCCTCACATTGATCAATGGCTTTTTTTACCGCCAAAGTATTTAATATGAATATGAATTTTGAGCTCGTACAACCACTGAATCTTTTGTGGCAAATATTGCTATTCTTTGTATAATTTGTAACTTTCAGACAATTAGAGACTTTTATTTCAGAAGCGACTAGCGACAAGTCTAGAGGTCTTAAAATGTATGGAAATGGTCTTCAAAAAGGTCTTAAAAGGTATAAAATTCAACTTCATTGCTGTAATCCACAGCTATACGTTCATCATCACTCTAGTGTGTTGTCTCTCTGCTGGGTAGCTGCTGGTTTGGTTTAGTTACACCACCCTGGGTTAGCAACACATCTCAACCAAGCATTTAGCAGGAAGAGAGACCATTGAGACCACTGCTGACCCAGTGGATACATGACCTTACTCTTCAGATGTTCTGGACACAATGTATAACAACCCTGCTTTTTACCTGCTCCCTTTTTGTTGTTATGCATTTGATGATTTCAGGGATAACATCATTTTTTTCCTGTCTTTAATAGCGGTCCTCCCCAGATGTCAAGGCAGAGATGTTTGAGCTACTTTACCAGGTTCTCCACCAGAACTGGAGGTACTTCTTCAAGACGTCGGTGTTGGCCAGTGTCCAGAGAGGAGGAGCTGGAGAAGATGCCATGGAGAACGAGGCCCAGTTCACTGCTGCCATGCAGGTGTGTGTTTGTGTGTATTAAGTTCATTATTGCAGTGTTTCTGATTGTAACACAGTTATATTGAGACTACTGAAGGTACAGACTTTGTAAGGCGATATATTCTGCAAACATGCATTTCTTCTGGAAGAATCGATTCGGAGAGTTTAGTCAGCTGTCTCACACAGTAGCTGAAACAATGACTGGATTTAGTGAATCACGTGTGTATTCATGTTATTTTGGATCATAATATAAGACCAAGCACACAATATATTAAAATTGCATGAATAAAGAAATTAACTTGTATTTCAAAATGTACATGGGAACCATTTAGTTGTTGATGAATATCAACATTGTTATGTGTGGTTCCACGTAGTTTACTGATGTGTGCTCAAATGTCTCTCAACAGGCTTTTGGACAGTCTTTTCTACAGCCAGACATCCACATCTTCAAGCAGAACCTGTCCTACCTGGAGTCACTGAACAGCAAGCACAAGTTGTATCACAGAGTGAGTTAGACTTGTTAGTTTACAAGGTTTATTTCTGTCCAGCCTTCAGCCCTAATATCAGTATCAATGGTTTCTTTCAATAATTCATGGCTCCGAGGGAAAGCTGCTGTTCTTGACAGTATAATAACAGCTCAGCAGATACAGTCAGATACACCATGCATGCAGAAAGCAGTGGCTTCTCAGACATTGTAGACTATCTGCTTCAGACGTCCTTATGTCACAGTTGGCACAGAGTTCAAACAGCACCGTTAAATTGATGAGTCCATAAAATTATTTTTAAACCTTTACAGATAAAGAAAGCTGAAAGACAGTCAGCGTCATGGCTGTGACTTCAGTATAAGCTATGCAAAGCCCTGCCAATAAGCTACTAGTAGTAAGTTTCCTGCAGCTGTTCTGGCAGCTGTTGTCTAGAGAAACATCAGGTCATTGTTTGTGCAGCACATGTACAGAACAAACTGCAGGCAAACCTCAATCTTTCCTGCTTCACATCCACCACTTGTGAACTAGACCAGCTTATCTTCTGCTAATCTGTTTTTCTGATTTGTTTTTTTCCCATATTGTGCTTTTCTAAAATTATTTTGTCATCTGATATTTTCTGTATTACGTCAATTTTTAAAGGCCTCTATGATTTGCACAAGGTACACCTGTGAATGAAAACTTCACTCTAAAGATCTCTGATAATGTCCCATCTACAGAGCTCAAGTTACCTCTAAATAGTTGAATAAAAACAATGAACGATTTCTCAAATTGTGCATGAGAAATAATTTTCCACCGAATTCTAAAATTACACTCAAAATGATGTAATTGCTTGAAGGTATTTGAAGTTGAACTTGAAGTTGCAGGTATTTGTGGATGACATCGTTCATTATTGTTCTTATTTGACTGTAGAAGCTGTTCCGGACCTCCATGTTGTTCCACTTCATCAACGTGCTCCTGCAGGTTCTTCTCCACAAAGGTCACGACCTGCTCCAAGAGGAGATCACTCTAGCTGTGTACAACATGGCCTCCGTCGACTTCGATGCCTTCTACTCAGCATTCATGCCAGAGTTCCTAAACGGTTGCCAGGGTGTGGATGCCAACCAGAGAGCTGTTCTTGCACGCAACTTCAAACTTGAACGGGTAAGAAGTGAAATTGAAACCAGCTCTAAACCCCACAGCTCTACTGAAGTTGTTAGAAACCTTGACAAGCCATGGTGCTCACTGATGAGTAAGTTTTGTAAAATAATTTCACCCCTAATAGGAATCTGAATGTCTTTCACAGCTTGTTTCATGCACATTGTGTAACAGATGGTTATTAGCTATGTTGTACATTCAATAGCAACTTGATATCACCTCTAAAGTAGAGCCAAGTAGGACTAGTCACAACCAGCAACATCTATGCTGATAGAAAGCTATAGAAATAACACTTAAGGTCATCATTACAGTTGATTTAACAATGATATATTCACAGGAGAGCCTACATGGAGCCTTTTCATGTCATTTCCGCTACTGATACGACCCTGTTTTGATGTCCTATGTACTGACAAGTTACTCATTAATGTCTCTGGCACTACGAACAACTTGAACTTCAGCTGTTTAACTGACCCTCCTGTCCAAACCTTCTCCTCTCTCCCCCCACAAGGACTTACCATCATTCACTCAGAGCGTGCACAGACTGGTGAATGACCTCCGCTACTACAGACTGTGTAACAGCAGCCTGCCCACAGGCACCGTCAAGCTATAACACAACATCTGCTTGAACCGCTCCGCACATCCACTCTGATCTTAAAGAATTACCTGTGCTGACCACTTTGCCCGACACTCCTGCTGCCCTGACGTCCAGCCTAGCTCCACCTAGTCGAGGGAATAGGAAACACCACAGAGGATGAAACCTAGTCAAGGAAATAGGAAAGAACACCACAGAGGATGAACTGTCTGTTTGGGCAATTGGAGACTAATGATGCTGCTGATGTTTCTCTTTAATTTCTGCTGTAGAAGATTGGCTTTTTTTGATTGTTTTCATTATATATTTTTTTATGAGTAGGGCCTCCTTCACTTATCTGTTGCCAATGATGGGACAAGAGTGAAACCGGCCGTCTGAGCCAGAGCCAGGCCTTCTGTCCCTCTGCAACAAGGCCTTCTGTCCCTCTGCAACAAGGCCGGTTGGGACTGAGCACTTTCCAACTCAGTTTGAGTTTTTAAAAATGTCAGCTTTTATTCATCTTGCCTTCAGTTTGTTTGTTTTTTTCATCTCCAAAGGAGACAGACTCTTTGACTTAATTTCTTTCATATCATTCCATTTTGAAACAGAAAAAACATGCTTGATTAATAAAGTGCTTTTTTTATGAAAACTTGAATATCAGTTAATTTACGATCAGGGAATGTGACCTAAATTATGTTGACAGCAACGTACAGTGTTATTTGTAAAACAAATAATAGAAGCAAGAGATTCTATGTATGTTTAGCTTGATTTGACTCTTTAACAAGTTGAATATTAATAATAGGATTCAGGTTGAATCCAGCTCTTTAGCTCATCCCTGCTTTTTCAAATTGCAGGGTAACAGTTGTTCAATTCCACTGCTATGTTTAGGATTAATGGGGCAGGAATCTGTTGTAAAGGGTTAATGTGGGTCAATGACATCAGTTCAAACTGTTTCAGACATGACAATCTAAATGATGGAGCTTATTCAGAATAAAATAAGTGTTAAACATTCATAGTAAGTACATTCAGCTACTGGACACTGCAGTCCCTGTAGGAGCCTTTATAATGCCTTATAACATACAGAACTGTAGTGCTAAGCCTCATGTCATTTAATTACCGCATGTTTCCAATGTTGAGAATGAAAACCATGAAGGTCCAACAGTCATCATTGACTGTTTTTGCTCCTCGTTGTATTTAAGCACAGTCTCTTGTAGAAAAGTTGACTAGTCTACAAAAAAATGTTTAACCTTATTGTTAAAAGTGACTGAGTGAAGTCAGTGAGCAAGACAGAAGTTTGTCAAAAACTTAAAACGGCAAATGGAGTGTTAAAGGGGAACGTTGTATTTAAGATGTTACTCTTGTGGTCTCGGACCTTCCCATCAATATCTGCACATCAGCACCCAGGATAATATTGGGGGATTAGGGCGCGTATTAAGGTTCACAAGTTAAAGAAACTGTTGAGAATCGACCTCTTCATTGTCCAAGAATTATTACAGACGTTATACCTGATGACATCACAAGTTTTCAGTGTTTTGACGTTTGTATTTTCGAGGGATGCAGGTGAGTCAGAAGTGTTTGGTACGGTGGCCTGGAAGTGCAAAACACAAAGGCAAAAGAGAAAACACAACGGCAAATTAAAAAACACAACGGCAAAAGAGAAAACACAACGGCAAATTAGAAAACGATAGTAGACAGCATGTCGACTATCACATGATATTTATGTCCTGCATCAAAATATTGTTTGATAATAAAGAGTAGGCTATCACCAAGGAGCTCATGTTTTGAAATCATGTCCTTCCGGGTCAAACGACGGGTCTGTTCCTTCGTCCAATCAGCGACGATTCATGTCGCCCGAAGGTACCTACCTTTTCCGGTTTGGTTAATGTCGTTGTGTTTTCTCTTTTGCTGTTGTGTTTTGCACTTCCAGGCCACCGTAGTTTGGGGTCGCTGCCATCGAACAATCACTTTTGCCCTTTTAAACAACGTCAGTGGGAGTAAACTGTTTATTCACTCTAGTTCTGGACTCCCTTTCAGGTACATGAACCCCTTGCATTTGTTGACTTTATTTTTAAGCTTCCAAAGGGATAAAAACAAGTCTAAAGGACAATTGAATAATCTGACTCCTCCGGGTTTCTTTTATGTTATGTTTTCCACGTACTTTGAGCTGCACACAGGCGAGCTTTAAGATTAATTTACCAAAAATGGACTTATGCTGCAAAGCTACTTTGATGTAGTCAGCAGTTCAGATGTGTTTGTTTGATTGAAGCATCTTTTGAATTGAGCAATCACAGGTTATATTTGTTACCGTTTGGTTATGTATGTCCCTCTGATAAGTGGATTCCTCCTTAAGTGGGTTCCTTGAGATCCCCAGCAAAATAGTTTGAGTTCATAATAATGTAATTCTTTAAACATTTTCCCAATTGGAGAATGTATAATAATGACTATTTAAATAATAGGTTTCACTCTTGTCAGTTTTATCTCCCCACATATAAACAGACTAATACAAATCAATACTAAACAGTACAAATCTTCCAATCTGGGGATCTCTGGGGTAAAACTCTTTCTATGGCCCAATGTGTGTTTTGGGGGGAGGGAGGATGTGTGACATCGCTTGAGAAACCCTGAAATAGACAACTGCCAAATTATTGATCAAGTATTGGTAATAAGACAGTAGAATGTGCTTAACTTTATATATTCATTCATTATATATTGTACAGCAATATATCACCACTATTTGTTCATCTCATATTTGTTCTAGTTTAGGGCACTTTTATTGATAATATATCAAAATTACCTTCAGTACAAAACAAGTGATGCGCTTTTCATAAAATTACTCCTTTATGCCCCTGAATTTTATTTATTTAATGTATTTTTTGTGTGTCTCCTACGTTCTTCTTGCCTGCCCTCACTATGAGTTGATAAAGCTTTAATTGGCATGTATTTTTCATTACTGAGTTATTAAGTTTGCATTTAGTGCTAATTGAAAAATGCCATTGAGTCTAAAAGTATACCTTACACATGTTCAGGTCCTATCAGCAGGCTACCTCGTTACACATGTTCAGGTCCTATCAGCAGGCTACCTCGTTACACATGTTCAGGTCCTATCAGCAGGCTACCTCGTTACACATGTTCAGGTCCTATCAGCAGGCTACCTCGTTACACATGTTCAGGTCCTATCAGCAGGCTACCTCGTTACACATGTTCAGGTCCTATCAGCAGGCTACCTCGTTACACATGTTCAGGTCCTATCAGTAGGCTACCTCGTTACACATGTTCAGGTCCTATCAGTAGGCTACCTCGTTACACATGTTCAGGTCCTATCAGCAGGCTACCTCGTTACACATGTTCAGGTCCTATCAGTAGGCTACCTCGTTACACATGTTCAGGTCCTATCAGCAGGCTACCTCGTTACACATGTTCAGGTCCTATCAGCAGGCTACCTCGTTACACATGTTCAGGTCCTATCAGTAGGCTACCTCGTTACACATGTTCAGGTCCTATCAGTAGGCTACCTCGTTCAACTAGGTTTTGGAGGTTTTATCTTCAGAAATTGTGCTTTCAAAAATGTGTTGACATATTTTGGTGTAGTAATTGTAAATAATTTTATGATTCCTTATCAGATAATTGCTTTTATCATATCATTAAGTCATAAGAGGTGTCAATGACAGATGTCATTGCTCTTATGGCAAAAATGGTCAAAAGAAGGAACAAATAAAATGTTCTCAGGTTAGATGCAAACTTCAAAAGTAACCGATTGATTTATTTCCACGAGAAGAACAACGACCCGAGGTTCTAGAAACATAAACCAAACGTGTCTTTACTGGGACATGTCAGGGTTTGAAAAGTTATCAGAGTAACGGGAGGTCGTGTCTGCTGGTGTTACTGGTTTTACTGGGAGGTCGTGTCTGCTGGTGTTACTGGTATTACTGGAGTTAACCCAGTTTCTTCTTCAGTTCGAGCTACACGTGGAGGGTTAGATAGACTCGTGACTGTTTGACGAAGCTATTTAAGTAAAAAAATCAATCAGTCGGATCAGTCGGATCAGTTGAGATCAGTTGAGATCAGTCGAGATCAGTCGGGATCATGGTTGTCTTGCAGCGATGTGTTTTTATCTTTCAACATAGTTATAGTTCTTTAGTGGGTCAAGAAGCTAGAAACAGTTTGTTATCTAAGTTTAAAACTGTGTTTGTGGGTCACAGAGCTGCTGGACTCAGGAACAAATCAAGTAAGTAACTTTTACTGTTTTATGTTCTGGGAGAAAATCTGAAAAATACACTTGAATTAATTGGGTGATATTATTGACAATTGGCTTATTAATTCTGCATTGCAAATAGTCGCTTATAGTCTTTTACATGTCTTATACCCATCAAAGAAAACAGTGAGAATAGACACTTTTCACAGACGTGTTGATTTCTGACAGTGAAGCTGCAGGATTCATTCATAAATATCATGTTTCTGTTTCTCTGATCTCCAGAATGAGGAAGTTGTAAAACACTTTGTCCTCTGGACTCGGTGATACTGTTGTACATGTGTTCAGTTAATAATAACTTTCTTAAAACCCATTGTTGTGACTTTGTGCTTCATAAACATGTATTTAAAAAAGATGTCAAAACATAAAGGTGCAACTCTGGAGTTATAATCTCATGATGTGGAACTGAGTCACACACTAAATGTTCTAGTTGTCTAGATACTATCAGTACTGGAGATCAACAGGTTGACCTGTAGGAGGTGACCAGACATCCTGCACATAATGACAAGGCTAAGCAAAGAAACCTGCATAATATCTCTACCACACTAATTGACCTTCTTCTGTCTAGAAGACACAATATAAGCCCATGTTCTTTTTTCCCATATTACATGAATCAGTTCCTTTACACACGAGTCACGTTGATTTCTAATTGCTCATCTGCAGTCATTCATTACCTCTAAAGTTAACTCAGTTCATATCCATCCAAGTCGATGCAGTCTGTAAGAAAGTATGCTCTTTAGACATGAACATGCTACAACCTGGCTGCTAGTTTGGTTAAATGATCAAATCTGAAAGAAAAACTTAACCTTTTTTGCAGACCAACAAGAAACAACGTATTTGAGGCACTTTTGGGGTTAAAACAGCCACTGATCAACTGTATGTGACCCAAATGAGCTTTTTAAAGTTGACAAACACACAATGTCTGAATTTGCAGGAATGTTGGTTCTGAATCCTTTCTATTGTTATGTTTGTTTGTTGTTGTTGTGGATGCAGTGAGGTTTAATGTCGGAGGGTGTAAATCATCTCTGTAGTTTCCTCGAGGTTAGCAAGGCAAGGTGCTTTACATTAAACATTAAAAACATTAAGACAAAGTGCAAAAGAAACACATTATAAAAGGAAAGAGTTAGAAATAATCAAATAAGATAAGACATAGAATCAGGTAGTAAAAGTTACAGAGCAGGAGATGAATCTAAACCTTTAATAAAAGGCAGCAAACAGAAAAGTCTTCAGCCGTGATTTAAAAGAACTGAGAGTTGCAGCAGAGTTTGTTCCAGACATCAGTATCAGATGTATGTGAAGGTGCAGGAGGATCATGAACCTGTTCTCTCTCACTAGCTGTCCCTGCTGTAGGTGAACGGACTCTCATAGCCGTGAAGCCAGATGGAGTTCAGCGTCGCCTTGTGGGACAAATAATCCAACGCTTTGAGCAACGAGGCTTCAAATTAGTGGGTCTGAAAATGTTGCAGGTATAAAACTTCTAGATATATATCCATGTGTGTTGGGGATATCTGTGTAATGTGCATTGTTTTGCTTTGTTTTATTTGCAAAGGAACTGTAAACATGGCGTTCAGTGATCATAATTTGAGAGTATGTGTATTTAGTTCCATCATCTACTGTTTAATGAAGTCTAACTCATGGCTTGGCTCTCGTGTGAAGGTCTCTGAGGATCTGCTCTCTGAACATTATTGTCAACTGAACAGGAAGCCCTTCTACCCAAGTCTGCTGCAGTACATGACCTCTGGGCCTGTGGTTGCCATGGTGAGGGCCTGTTTTGGGAGTTGTGGTTCTGTTTGATAAAGTTCATACCTATATTACTGCTCTTCAGAAACCATCAGACATCACAGAGGTCTCTGTCGTTCTCTTTACTTATCTTAGTTCTAGCTATGGGAGTACTGAGCATATTCACACATGTTAAATGAATTAACATTAAATAACATAGAAATAACAGCTTAGTTGTTAAATCAATATATTTCCCTATATGTTAATTTGGGAGTTCAGTGTGGGTAAGCTCAATAGGCAGCGTATTAAAAACATGGGTGTGAGATCTAATTGTATTAATGTAAGGTAAGTGGAATATTTATGCTAGGAATTATAGCATGACTTCCAGAGAATGATTAGAATGAATGTTAGTAGATATTGTTTACAAGGCATAAAACTCATTGTTCAGGTGTGGGAAGGACACAATGTGGTCCAGACGTGTCGGGTCATGGTGGGACATACTAACCCAGCGGAGGCCCAAGCCGGCACCATCAGAGGAGATTTCAGCATTCATGTCAGCAGGTAGTCTAATAAGTTTTAGATTTCTATGTGAGCTTATACATCATTAAATAGGACATTCAAGCTGCTATGTGTGATGTTCTCCCTCTACTGGTAGTGAAGGGGAATTACAACAACAAGCTGTTCCATGTCAAAACAAGCTGGACTTTTGTCCTCCCCTGCAGCACCTCTCCATTGGTCCTCTCCCCTGTCCATCAAACACCTCACACACTACAGCAGAACAGATTGTGGGAGGAGTTTCGAGACGGGCGGGGATGTAAACATGGTTTAGGAAAGAGGGAATATCAACACACTGACTGTGAAGATCATATCTCACTGACCACATAGTACACAGTCTTTTTATGTTATTTTAATGTAAAATAACATAGAAAATATTGCACATAGCAGCTTTAAATAAAACGTAAATAAAACTCCAAATTGTGAATGATGAACCAGCTAGATAATAGCTAATAATCATGTAAGTAACTAGACACAATTTATAGATTTCAGTTTTACTGATAACTTAACTGTCATCAAATTATTATAAAATATATTATATTCCATTTTTGAAGATGCTAAATTGATTGATCCTCTCGGGAGGATCGGACCAGAAAAGATTTGCATTAGTTATGTAGTAACAACAACTACTGACATTATAAGCAATGATTAAGTCATAGCAGAGCTCCTAGATTAACATTTTGAACAAAAATAGAGCACAAATGTGTTGTTCTCTGTCTACAAGGAACGTGGTCCATGCCAGTGACTCATTGGAGGGAGCGCAGAGGGAGATTCAGCTGTGGTTTCAGGGAAAAGAACTACTGAACTGGGACTGCTGTGCTCACAACAGCATCTACCAGCTGTGAAGAACCTGAGAGCCCCACCTTCCTACTGGGAGAACCTGAGAGCCCCACCTTCCTACTGGGAGTAATCAAGTTTCATTTAATGGAGTCTAAGACAACAGCATGAGGAGCCAGTAATGTGCAGTACTACCTCTTCACCTGCTGTTTAAAAGTCTTCCTGTTATAAAAATGTAACTATAATTTCATAATTGAAATAGCAGCCATTTTGAGTGTTCTTATGAAAGAATTACTCTTAACTACATAAACTAACTGCATTTATCTTCAAAATGTTTTAACGAAAAAATGATTCCATATGTTATGGAAGAATTTATTTTTCAATGAAGTAAGTTTGTGCCAAGAGGTTTAACACTAGAAACGCAGACTAGCGGTCATTTGACCACTAAGCACTTTTAAAAAAATATATCTCAGCGCTAAAATCTGAGACTGATAAAAGCCAGAGGGAGTGAAGGACAGACTAACTCTCTTACAGATTATTTGAAATAATTTATTGATTTGAGATGATTCAGGGTGAATAAAATAACTGATCTTCTGAAAATTGTTGTTTGGATTGTTATTGATTCCAACTGTCTGTCAATAATAACCTGGACATTTTTTGTCCAATGAGCGCATTCGATAATATCACCTAATAATACAACTTCATATTGTTTGTATGAAGGATTGAATATAGGCTACATAATAATATAATAATAATAATAATAATAATATAATAATAATATAATAATATAGGCTACACTACACTATAAGTACAAAGTCGGGAAATGTGGAACGGCGCAAATCGCGTGTAAAGTTTGTAAAATGAAAAAAATGCTTTTTTCCATTAGTATACAGAAGGGGTTTTAAACTATCAATTCCACGTAAAATCTAGACATTTAGTGTTCAGCAAATAGGTTTATTTTGCAAACTAAAAAGAGAGTTTTACAAGTGAATGCGGTCGCAGGGGGGGCGGGGTATCGATTTGCATGCTTCTCTTTCAATGGCTGATGGCGTCTATTGTTCCGAGTTTCGACCAATTAGCCGATATAAACAAAGGAACCGCGCTGCTCTCTCGCTTTCAGACAGCGACGCGGATGCATTTATTTATCGCATTAGACTTAATACAGCGTCTTTATCACACAACGAGAAAGACGTGTTCGTTATGGGAACTCTTTTGACATCCATGAATGATTCCGAAGTGACTCGATCCACAAAACAAATGACCAAGAAACGCTAACTGCACAGGACAACGTACACTCTTCATGGGAGTA
>OMKK01083402.1:0-12842 GCA_900302305.1 Polymixia japonica | reverse complement strand
ATCGCGCAGGAAGCGTAATTAGATGGGCGGCGAGGCGGAACGGCGCCCGTGGTGAGTGCCACCGCGACCAGAACGGTCGAACGGAGATCAATGTTCTGCTCTCTAAATTAATGAGGCTAATGTTTGACGGCGACAGCCTCGTCGCTGAAGATCCAGCGGGGAGGATGAGACTTCGACACGTCGCTACGCGTAGGCGCGGGAACGCGCGGCGTCGGACGCGGAAGACGGAAAGATGCTTCCGGGGGCAATTGAACACACGCCTTTAACACAAAAAAGTGATTAATGAATATTTTAATTTGACCAATTCATATTGCTCACCAATAGTCATTATTCCCTTTATAAAACAGTGAACAAGTAATACAGCTGATTACTAAATACCAATAACTTTAGGGGGGAAAGCATAAATTTACAATAGAAAATTACTTTTCTTCGGTGTAGAAATCTAACAGCAGTGTTTGAAGATGAAACAAATAATTCACAACTCAAATGTAATTAAGAATCGATTACAGATGAAACACACAAGCACGTGCAGAAACACGTGCGCAGCGACGTTTGCAGTCTCCTCAGGGAATCGGGGCCCCGTCGTTTGAAGGAAATGAATGTTGATAAAAAATTACGCGTTCAACGTAAGTCATAAGATGTAATTAATGCTCGAACTATCTTTCGGATGAACTCTTCCTCTTCGAGAGACTGCTTGTCATTGCAAGATCACTTGTTCACAAAGACATGTACACGTTACACACATGAAAGCTGATTGGTCAACGGAGCACTGCCGGACATGAGTAGATGAGAGTTCTTCGATTTTTCCATTGATTTTAAGGTCTCCTGTCTGGATCCACCGTAACTTCTTTTATCATACAGAAATAGAGGAACGGGACAGTGGGTTCTCTCCAGACTTAGTTGACGAGAGCCATAGCCAAAAAACCCATTTGGCTTATTGGTATTTGGTGTTGGAAATGGTAGAAACACATAATCATAAAATACAACATATTAACAACTTTATAATTTCAGAAAATTACACTTTACCCTTGATGGGAACTATTTTTTTGCTTCTCATTTTCATTAGCCCCTTGTCCTCCTCCCAAATGAAACTAGGTAGTAGATAGTTTGACAGTATTGATAGAAAAAATCTCATCCAGTTTCGTTGGCAGGAGGATGGTTTGCTTTCTTCAAGCAGCTTTTCAAGCCTCAAACATTCCTCCAGCTATTGACTTGATTTCCACCTCAGGGAGCGAGATGAACTCAGATACTACTGAACTGACAGGTACCCTGAAAACCAATAGCTCCTCTTGTAATCCTTTGCCGCTCTAAGGAGGGCGTGATGTTTACATCACCCTGGCCTTTGATGAGTCCTCCATAAAAATCTGGAAAGATGAGAATGTGATACTTCACGGAGAATTAAAACATGTCAACTCACTTTTAAATTATACACAGCTTTGTAAAGCAGAGCAGTCAGAGCTACTTGCTCAGTGCATGTTCATTAATGATTCATTGCTCAGTTAACACTTTTTAAAGCCTCTTGAATTTGAACAGTCTTTTGTCTGTGTTTAAACAAAGCCATGTCCTCCTCTTAAGAGTCAATTAGCTGATGTGGTCCATAAGTCTCCATGTTAGATACAACCAGCCATTAGTCCCCATGAGTCCTCATCCAAGGCTTGTACTGCTCACCATAGAACTTCAGTTCCATAACATGCTGGCAGGCTGTTTGTCATGGTAACCTTTTGAATGCTGTGTCAGTATTTATGCAATAAACCAAGATGGAATGTAGCAAAGACAACCAAAGATCACAGGCCCAAAAAAAACCAACAAAAAAAACCCACAAAAACTTTAAGAAAGAAAAGCCATCACTATTATTCCTCCTGTCCTCCATTGGTCCAAGGTCGCCCCTGTTGGTGCGAAAGTATCCTTCAACTCTATCGCTGATTGTATCAGACGGCATGGGAGTAGAGTCAAGCTGAGTTCTCTGTGTCTCTCTCGACAGTACATCTCCGTTTTTTTACTGTTTTTTTTTTTTGTTTTTTTTCACACACCATCCGAACAGTTCCTTTCTGGTTAGTGGATGGTAGACACGTCTCCCAGCCAGGCGCCAGGTAGCGGGCGGGGACAGGTGTACTCATTCTGTAAGGGACGAATAGAGAACACAGTTAACTCCATCGGACAGCTGGTCCAGGCCAGTTACAGTCGTGGTTACAGTGTAAAGTTAATTACAGTGGCCAGTAATCTGATAACAGTACAATGGGACTGACAATGCCAGCAAAGCAAATTAGGGTAAGCAATTAAGTAGAAGATGAAATCTCATTCGCTTGGATGGCTTAAGAGGTTGAAGTGCAACAGCTTTGCTAATGTTGTAAGAGTGTAAAATTAAAACCCAGCACAAACACTTGCCACTTGCTAATGTACATTTTCAAAGTGTATATTAAAGTTGAAGTCATTCAATCAAAACACCCCATTTTGTTCAACTGAACTTGCGTTAATGTTTTATCTTCAACAAATTGAGAGTTCCTTCCGAGTTAATGGTTACGTATATTGTAGGCAATCATTGCGATAACTGAACAATGGCTGAAATACAGACCTATTATACTGCTTTATGTTTCACTAATTCAATGAGCCAGGTTAATTACATGGTAAGTCCTAGCAAGCAGTTTCACTCTCCATGGCTATGCTAAAGGTCACGTATTGCCATATTCACATATTCAATTTCATTTTCAACTTGTTTTATAAATCCACCATGTGTCTCAAGATAAGAATAATGTGTCTCACAATGTAACGTCTCTATAATTTGAGCCGTTCAAACTGTCGGTGTTGGATGACATACTACTAATTTTAAGTAGTACATACCCTTTTAATTTCTGTGAAAGTTTTAGGGTCCGTGGACCGTTCAAAAACAGCTTGCAATAAACCAAATTAGTCCAGTGAATGTCAGAGCTGTCCACCAAATCTTGTATATCTGCAGTTTCTGAGGCCCCAAGGGGAGACAGAGCCTTGGGCCACTACCAACTACTGACTATGAATCTTTATTTTTTTTGCTTGAATTATAAAAATAAATTATTTGATTTTGGTTGAATAATTAAAGTGGCTACAGACAAGACCGGGAGATTCAGATTTTGACCCTTTGAGTTTCCTAGTGTTATTATTTTCTATTCCTGTTGCAAAGACAACCAAGCTGCTGGCCTTTTTTTTTCAAACCTCAGCAACTATTCATTTGCATTCGATCCTCTTCCTGTTTTGGTTGACTTTGGTTGACTCGATCCTTCCATTTACGCTGGTGACCATAGTCATTAAACTAGTCAATCGACATTTATTTATTTATTTAAGACACGTTAAAGCAAAAATCCTGTCTGTAGCTGTAAGTAAGCTTAATTAGGATACTATTGTCTATACTATTGTCGCAAGCTAGTAAATGTTTGCTGGTCTTGCTGTATAAGCAGTCACTCTTTGGATACAGACATTGAGAGAACTTTAGGTAGTATTTTAGTATACAGTGCCCTGAATAACATGAGAAATAAAGAGGAATAACAGATGGGGATTGGGAGTTAGTGCACCCAGCAATCGCAGCATGAGCCCTCTTGCAACTGCAGTGTGGCAGGTCAAGAGCTCATTCTCGTATCACTGAATATCATTTCCAGTTTATTATTGGATACCGTTTTATACAACTTGACAGATATTTTCAGATAAAGATAGCATTGAACTGTGCAATATAATATGACTATTGATTACTTTGTTACACTGATTCTCACTTAGACGTCAATAAGCAAAATCATAAATATAATTTTAAATTACACTTTGTGTCATTCTTTTAATCAGTCAGGTTTGTATTGTTGTGTTAATGATTGATGAAATGAGATCATTGTTATAACTACCTGAAAATATTACTTGTTTGGAGTTATGAGGTTTCCATCCTACAGTAAAAAATAAAGTGGAGTCATTCCAGAATTAAACTGTGACGTTTAGTTTTGCAGTTGGTTAGGAAGGTTTACCAACAGTCCAGTTAGTCCTTAACTAGTGCTAAGCAAAGACAACCGAGCAGCTTGTTTTTGTTTTTTTTCAGAGCCCAACAACAACACACTTGCATTTGTTTACAAAGCTCTGTGAAAAAAAAAAAAAAAAAGTTGAAAGAAACATGTTAAAAACATGTTCACAGAAGAGGCTCTTCCTGTTTTGGTTGACACTTCCTTTGTGCCATATGTCGGCCCTTCTATTTTCCCGGGAGATCGTACCCTAGTGAACGCGAGGCTCCTAGGGAACCAATCTTAATGATGACGGTGTCATTTTTCCACAGCCATTACAGCATGCAATCAAAATTGACTTTATAATATGTTAAAGCAAAACCTCTGTCTGTAGTGGCTTTAATGTAGAACTCAGAGAGACTAGCAATCCCTTCCCAGACATCCACCCCGTCTGAAACGTAAACGGCAGGTGATGTTACACATGATATGGATTTACATTTACTGTAAATGTTTACGGAGAAAATTTGGTCGGGGGGCGGTTAAAAGAATATACTCTCAACATTATAACGAGTTTGAGTTGTTAGACTTAGAGTAAATATAGAAATGTTTCTAAATAGGCCACAACACACATCACAGTCGCACACTGTTTTGATTGACACTCCTCTAAACAATGGCCTAAATACGTCACATCAGCCAAGTTTGGGGTTAGTGGTGCTTGTGTGTGTATGTGCGCATGTGTGTCTGTATATTCCATATATATACATATGCAATATATGGGTTTATTTTGTATCTCAGGGCATACTCTTATCTTGAGATGATCATTAGTGAGAGAAACTCCGACATTTTATTCTCATTTTATGTTTGAGCTTTGAATTTTGGCACCATTGAAAAGCTTTGAATTAATCTGGACATCAAAAGGGGAAGAGGCATACTCACCCTATCTAAGGCTGCATCTATACAGTTTTTCTCTTAAACCCCCTAGTTTATGATTTAACCTTTATAAAAGCCTACTCGCGGGCTGGCTTCAGTTAAATCCACATTTCCTTCGGGTTTTACCAGTCTAAGCAATTTCTAACGGCATCAGGCCGCAACTCTTTGCTGCCAAACGTGAGATAGCCGTCGGTGATTGGCAGATCTCTGTTCTAGAACATAGGGCCCCGTCTAGTATGACCTTAGCAGAACTTTGATTGAACTGTTAGCCAACAGGTTGACAATCCTTCACTCAACACGTTCGGCCTCTCAGCTGGATCAAAGTGAAGACTGACACAAGTCATCAGGCAACCTTGGGCAGACTTACTGTAAATACCCATGCATACACACGCGCATGCACACTAACAAACACACGCACACACACACACCATGACACACACACACACACACACACACATATCAGGTGGTTGAACAGTGCTAGGGAGTACATCTGGCAATTTGTCACCATTATGTAACCAGCATTATTAACACTTTCTATTATAACACCACTGGTAAACACCCGGGCGCCGTTGGTTGCTAATGGCTATAGAATTCAGACATCCCATAGCACATTATGCCTATGCATACTGTAATTACCTAAGCATAACACAGCAAGAACATTGCAGCATGGAAAGCACGTAGCCTGATGCAGTGACAGAGGCACTGTAGACATTATCATGACTGTAGGTCGCGAACAATTAAAGATCCAATATAGCTTTCAGATAACAGCGCTAGATGTCATCCCCCATGACGAGCGCCTACCTCTAAGACTAACGCCTGCTGTTGTTGTTTTTTTTTTAAGAATAATGTTACGCGGTCTCGTGGGAGGGGCCAGGGCTGTCCCTCCATTCAACCACCTCCTCACTAATCTTCATGGGCTTTTAATTAGCGCGCTAATTAGCGCGATGCAAACATGATGTAATTAGTTTGCTCTCTGTCAGGGGAGCTGGAAGTAACGCAGACATATGCCAGCCCCTCTCGCAGGGATCACAAGCTTCTTTCTCAACAGAGGGCCCCAATTATCCCATTGTATTTCCCTACCCGTTGCCTGCGCTCTCATGTGAAGCCACTCGACGTTGTCTTTCCCCCATCAAACGGGGGGAGAAGAGAGAAGAAGAATGGGAAATGGATTTAATATGTCAGTTCTTTGTGAAAGGTAATGGTGAATTAATGATAGACGAGGGGAGTGGAACGGTGCTCCCACCTCGACTTCGGTACAGGAGTGATTTGTGCCACGCGGTCTGCGTATTTAGACAGAAATCTGTTTTCATGTGGCCATGCATGTGCACGCGTGTTAGTGTGTGTGCGCGCGCGCGTGCGAGAGTGCGCGTGCGCTCGCCCTCCATCCCTGCCAACAAATGAGATCATGATGGAACAGCTCTAATCTCCTCACAAGATACAGACAAAGAGTAGATGAAAGTGCCACAGCTGAGCTTATTTCTGCTCACAGAAATAACAGTTACACAAGGAAACCTCTCCCCGGGAGTTCTTGCCAGAATAAGCTCTCTCTCTCTGCAACGCACGCGCACACACATGCAAACGCACGCGCACGCGCACGTGCACACAAATACACACGCAAAAAAATTCAGACATTCAAAAAACACGAACTCCATTTTTCTGATTAATCAAGACCAAATGTCGTTAGATATTAGAAATTAAATTGGGCGTTATTGATTCATTTGCAGTGGATTTTTTGCTAGCCATGGTAAAATATAAAAGCCAGTGTGAAGAAAGATATCCATAATGTTCAGATGCTCGCTTGGCGTAATTGGAGTCTTTACTTTGATAGCGACAAAACCGTGTTTTCTAAAAAGAAGAGACACAATAGATTTCCCGCTAAATGTCTGTCGACAGGCCAGACATGAAAAACCTGCCTAATTTGTTTTCAATTCATCCCTGTTGTTGAAGCAAATCACAGCAGTTAGGACCAATCTTCGTCAAAAAAAAAGAACTAAGGAAGCATCAGATATATGGACAAAGTTTGTTTTCTATCTTGTTTCTCGTTTCAGGGATGCACCGTTGCCGCTTTGTCGCTGTCGATACTGAATACTGACCCAATCCATTACTTTTATTGAGCAGTACAGACTTAGACCATTAGTTTGGGGTCACTGGACAAAATTGATCAAGACGTAATCCATTTTTCTCCTTTAGAAAGAACTTTCTGTGTCAAAAATGCAAAAAAAACAACAAACAAACTGGTTTTCTTTGGTTTCTGACATTCCGGTTCGGATTTTAATTTTATAATTTAAATTCTCAGATCCCAATACCCAATCCCGACATCCCATACCAGTATCAGTAACGGTGCATCTCTAGTTTTTATCTTCATGGTTATTTCCACGGATGTCTTGATAAATGTGTTATGCCTAGTAAATGATCAAAGGTAGACTATATCAGAGAATATCACAGTTATAGTCATAACACATACTGTATGCAAAATATAATTTCCTTATCTCGAAAATACATCACCATATCTACTTGAAGATATAAGGAATACATGCCCAGACTAAAACTAGTGCTGAGTTAGTGCTGAGAGCGTGAATGCATGAATATATAAATCTTGACAGTAGTTGCTATATTTTGCCTTGAGACACACATTATGAGTCATGCTGGAAATGCAAAAAAAAAAATGACAGGGTTCAAAAAGACTAATAATGGAAAGCCAGTAACGTCAGCGTAGGCACAGATGCCTGTCATTACAACGTCCTTTGTTACAAAATGTCTAATTATTGTATAAAGTATTATACGTAAATAAAACGAAAGGGTGAGCAAAGCATACGGTGAAAAGAGTGAACCCCACACGCGCCGGGAAAACTTTGACTGGCGACATTTTGATTTGCAGGTAAAACCAACCAGGTTCATACCTCGATGACCATATATAACGACAACGTACACCAGAGAAACACCCGTCCGTATATTTATATGAGATGTGTTAAAAACCATACACATTAGTCTGACACTAAACGCCCTAATATATGCTGTGAATTCACATTCTGAAAATGTGTATCATCTTGGTCTATTTCACCAAAGACGAGGCGTCGACTGAAATTAGACTTAGATTTGGTTAATTTTCTAGAACATCCCTACCTATAGACGTAAAATCTCCTGTATAGAAGCATGCTCTCTCTGGCCCTCGAGTTAAGTATTGCTTAAGTCACAGACTGGCTCTTAAGAACACCATTTGAAGTTAAGTAGAGAGATTTTGTGTGTACGCATTAGCAAGCAAGGAATGCAATCCGTGATCTAAAGGTAGAGCTCAAAGATCTCCCTGAGGAAATGTGATGCAATGAGTTGTGGCTAAGAGGAAACCAAGCACATCCCTGATGAAAGGTGTGTGCATGTGTGTGTGTCTGTGTGTGTGTTTGTCTATGTGTCTGTGAGTGTTATGATTTATGATGATTATGATTTATGGTGGTGATGGACGAGCACATTAGGAACAGCGGCTTTTCACCAACTCTCTCTCTCTGTCTCGCTCTCTCTCTCTGTCTTTCTCTCTCTCTCCTACTAGCATGCAGCGCACAATAAATAATTTGTCAAATGTTTGAAACACTGAAACAAAGAATTCAACTATCTGGGATCTGCTGGAAATGTTCTGTGAAAAGACCGACAGAAAGAAATACATTTCATGGTCAAGGTCAGTATAAGAACCTATTTTAATAACTAAACAGGTCAGCCTCGAATGGAAACATTTACCCTAAAACAGAGGATATCAGAGTGTATCATTTCTATCACCGTAGACAGACACAAAACCGCTTACAAGCATAAACAACTCGCTTCCGAGTCGAGCCGAGCCAAGACTTTAGTCTGTGATATCACATAGTACAGTGCAAAATGTTCTGCTTAGCCAGCCATTTGATCTTGTACAGTCCTTAAGTCTATATGTCTTATAAAAAATGTAATAAAAACGCCAATGGCGTGAGAATTTAAAACGTGTTTCAAGAATTTTCCTTTCTTCTTTCGGAGAGAGTCACGGCTACGGCGCGCGGCTGTTGGCCACTGAGCAACTCTGCTAGAGCACTTGGGGCTGCATCACTCCGCTGCACTTTAATGGTAGTGATTGAGGGAGCGGAGAGGGTAACTCTTGTCTTTCAAACCTTCCAAAGCTAAAGCTGCCTTTTCCTTTTAAACCTTTTTGGGCATGATGATGATTAACCCTTAGACGCGTGATTTACGAACCGTGGTTAGTTTGTAAATATCTCCTCCGGAAGTGCTTTTAGCCATTTGGCATTTCACGTATTCTGCTACAATGTGGTGCTGAACCGTCATCATTTAGATTGTTATTGTTATCTTTTCTACTTTTTGAGAAAAATAGTTTTTAGTAACGGTACCCCACAGTTTCCACGCTGGGGGTCTTTCCGTAGAGATTCTGAGAATTCATCAAGAAAAAACATCACCTGACTATTGGCACTAATGAAAGTTTGTTGACAGTTTGTTTTGCATATAATAGTATTATATGTTTAGTATCATAGTGTGACTGCAAGCACCACTTTACATCATTGCTCCAATGTCATTAGCTTATGTGGAAATGGTTAGTGAGCAAGCTAGCGACTGAGGTGTTACCATAATGGAAACTCCAGTAGAATACCAGTTGGAAAATCCTACTGATTCTATTTGGTACCAGTTGACTTTCTACTGGTTTTAACTGGTGTGAACTGGTTATTTTCAACTGTTTTTTACCTGGAAATTGGAACACTTCTACTGGTGTCTACTGGTGTAACCTAAAGATGCTACTGTGTGTAGTTGTACTGGTTTCAACTGGTATCTGTTTTTTCACAACTGCCATTAGATGGGATTTTACTATTAGCTACTAATTTCTGCTGGAATGAATTGGCTGCTACATGAGTCAACTGGTGTTTAAATGGTAGCTATGGTCTCTGGTGGTTTCAACTGGTTCTGATTGTTTCAACTGGTGGTTTTAACTGGTTTTGATAGTTTCAACTGGTTCTGATGGTGTCATCTGGTCTCTGGTGGTTTTAACTGGTTCTGATAGTTTCAACTGATCTCTGGTGGTTTCAAGTGGTCTCCACTGGTGTGAGAGACCAGTTGAAATAGAATAAAGAGCTTCAACTGGACAGTTGGCCAGTTGTCCAACCTCTGTTCTCTTTGTGTATGTACTTGACTGAATTTACTTAAACTTAAATTACGTTCTTTGGTTAGTGATGTAGTCTCTCTCTCTCTCTCTCTCACTCTCCTCTCTCTCTCTCTCACACACACACACACAATGGCTCATTTAGCAATATGTACATAAAAGGTCAACAAAAATATTAGGTTAAAGGGGAAGTTCCCTTTCTAACACGTCTGGGCTCATTTCCATACCTATCTGGGCTTTTGTATGCACCCCAGACAGTTTTTACGTTGATAATTTACGCTATAATCGGTTTTACCATACTATGTCATCCTTTTTAGATTTTGAAAATGATTCAATAACATTTTTTTTACAATTAAATGGTTACACGATTAAACTGTTAATGACAATCTAAAGCTTTTCAAAAGGTGCTTACAAATGTCATGTCGAATCATTTTTTGTATTTAACTTGTTTAGTACTTCTATAATTGAAATTGTGAGTTGAATTGTAAAATTGTTTTAAAAAAGGTATCAAATATATTTCAAACATTAACATCTTTCTTTATGGTAAAATGTGCAATATACAACATTGGGTTTAACATTGAGACTTACATTTTAAACATTTTCAAAGGAGAAACACTGTCTAATGGTTTGGGGCCTTTTATGGAAGAGTGTATTTCTTTGGTTATACACCAAAGGGTTAATGAGGGCATCATTCATGGAAGGCCTTTCAAAGAAAACATTTATAGGAGTTCAATTATATGGACAAGACTCACTTTTATGTGGAGTATAGTGCTCTCAAGTAGAAAATGTGCCACCCGTCATGTAACTATTGTGCGGTACTTACGTCATGTCCAAAACGTTGGCCTACCTCTCAGTATAAATGCAGCAGTTTCACGACTGCTTCTGGCGCACGCTATTCTTTCCCTTTAGCTTTTCTTTTCATTAGTTCCTGGAGGATTTTTTTTTCCATGCTCCAAAAGTGAATTCTTAACTCTTCAAGGTCACAGAAATAAGTGAGTTTTTGACAGAAAAAAAAACTTTTGCAACTTTTGCGGCCGATCTAGTTGATTAGAACAATGAAGAAACAAAAGGTTTTTTTTTTCCCTCTGCGATGGTAACTGCATAAACTTTTTTAAAGTAAAGGTCACTCTAAGTAGGAAGACAACATTAGGGAATGTTCATCTGTTCTATACAGCGGCTCTATCTGGGTGGCTGCTGCCTGATGCCGGCAACGAACATTATGCCTATAGGGCACCATTAAAAAATATGTGATCTCCACAAATGTCTTCGCTCCCCCTGAAAATCACCCTTTAATTATTCAAACATTTGCAGAGAAAAAGAGCCCGAGCCTTGTGAATTAAAATTTATGTGACAAGAAGAAAATACTGCAAATACAGTATATTCTCGGAAGAAAAAAAAAACGTACGACCATGAAGAGTTCGATTTTTTTTTTCTGGGCAAGGGCAACGGTATAATACAAAATACAGGCAACGTAGGACAGTTGGCGTAGTAATAGATTCTTTTTCTGATATGATTATTGGTTTTTTAGCTATAGATAAATCAACTTGCTATCAAAACAACTTACCATCAAAATAGTCTGATTTTCTTTTCTTAATCAGCAAGGGCAATACTATAAAATGAGTACTTTGTGGACAATCAATACAATGTTTGTGTATTAAAATGTACCAGTTTAAGCCGCCTTGATAACAGAATAACACGAGTGAAAACATGTTCCGGAAGGTTCTCTGGAAATACTGTCCTTTAAGGAACAACATCGGATTGTACAGAAGTTATGAACTAGACCCACGCGTACAAAAGGGTGGTATTGCCAAAGTTATCAAAGCTTATAAACTGACAAACTTTGAGCACCCTGTCATTCTAGCAGAGTGAAAAAAAAACGTAAGGGGGCTTGTCTTGTGTGCCTTTCTCTCCGGTTCACGGCGCGTACAGCGACTCATAAAGAGACCGCTCTATCTCAATCCTTCAGCTGAACGATGGACTGGTGAGTGTGTGTTAAGCCTCCTTAAGAAGCTGCAGCCATGTTCTCTTTCTTAGAGCTGATTTCCTGCCATTTCCTGGCTGATTGCGCATTATGCTCCAACCTCATCGTGATATAAATAGCACCTGGAATGCTGTGGCCTTCCTCTGCCTACTTTCAATTCCAGCTGATTTCCTGCAGGCTTTTTTTTTCCCCCCCACATAGCCTAAGATCAGTTGACCTCTCCTTGCTCTCAGACAGACATGAAACTGGCAAACAGCAAAGCAGAGGCACCACATAAAAAGACTCAGCGTTTAATAAAATAAATAGCCTGACACAAGTACCAGGGTGGACGTACTTGGCCAACATCAAAGGTTACCCTTTGTCTAGTTAAAAAGAATTACACGCTGCAACGTTACGCAGACCGCCTGTGTGAACGGTACGGGAGCCTGAGAGTTGGGTGATAGGGTACATCCTGTTGTCAGACAACAGTGTAGTCTCAGAAACCCCCCAATGTATTCGCTGAGTGTGCGTGCGTGTGTGTGTGTGTTTTTTTAAATTACTGCTACGACTGTAGGCGGAGTGTCTAAAACAAAACAAAACTGATACACATCTATCAAGTCGCGGGGCATTCCCGATAGGAATCAGCAGCAGCAGGCACGCCGCTAAACATCAGGCCCGGGAAACACAAGCGCGCCCGAACCGAGGAAGGCTCTGTTTTATGGCCTACCTTCTTACACTGGCTCTAAATACATTAGGAATCAAATAAAGCATCGTTCCGCTTGCTGCGCGCGCTTCCCCGTTTGAGTGTCTCGCGCTACGCATACATAACAACGATCACGGTCGTTTAAATCGCCCCCCCCCCCCAAAAAAAAAAAAAAAA
>OMKK01083401.1:0-11279 GCA_900302305.1 Polymixia japonica | reverse complement strand
TTCAGTGAAGTTGAGGTTACACATGTCACTGCTGCAGCAGCAGAAATGGTACGTCCCGTTCTGGATCTGCGGGGGCAGGTTGGTCACCACGCAACGGTCGTCACGGCACTCCTGCTGGTCGCCCAGGTGGTTCCAGCAACCTGACAGGCGGAAGGATGGATGGAGGGAGGGAGGGAGACGGCAGAGGACAAGTCGGGGAGGGAGGAGAGGAGAGAGAGGGATAGAAACAGACAAGGAGTAGAGACTCAGTGAGGGAGATAGGTGTTGACAGCATGGGGTTGGGTACCCGCAAAAAATGTGGTTAGCGGGTGATATTTCCAGGTTCAGTTGTGGGTAAAACAAAGAACATGCAAGTCGGATCGCGGGTGTTGGATAATAATTAAATAAAATTTAAGTATGATTAACTATGTGTTCTTCTTTTTTTAATCTTCTGCACTGCATCAATCATATCTGGTTGTTGGCGGTCGTTGGCCCGGGAACCGTTGAAGCTATGAGTCTATTGGCATTGCATGTCAGCATCCATTTGTTTACCTACTGAGCCAGGTCGGGTTCATGTAGACTAAATCTGATCAGCACAAGCTCTGCTCAATTCAGCTGATCTCCACAACATTTGATAAGGATTGTAATTGAACAAACAGGAATCCATGATATAATCATCAGTTGCTCTGTGTAGAATCTGTGCAGATTTATCTCACACCAACGTGTCCTGACTTGTGCATACAGAACAGCTTGCCCCATCGCCTCCTTTAACAGTATTTTAGCGTTGATTTCAGATGCGATATGTGCTTAACATAAGCACCAGAATAGGGGAATTGTCAGCGTTATTGAAAAACACTGAAAAAACAGGGTTTAGTGACTAATTTATTATATGGTTATTATTACATATGCGGTTTCAGGTCGGGTGGCGGATCTTGTGTCAACGAGTGGGTTTGCAGAACTACTGGGCTACATGTGCAGGTTGCGGAGCGGGTACGGTACAGTACGGTGTTACACATGGTGGGGAGGGCCGTGCAGGACTCTGACAGCTAGGCTGTGTTCAGTTCAGACCTCCTCTCGCTTTACCCCGAAGTAAAGATGGCAACTAACTGAGGGCTGTTCAGTTCAGAATTAAACAAGTGGATTTCACTCCCTCCGAGCGAGGCTACAACACAACATCCCTTCACATCCCTCCTCCCTCAGAAGGGCCCTCTGCAGTGTTCACTCCAGGGAAGAAGGGAGGCAGACCTGCTCATCTGGACCTGAATGGAGCCCTATGAATCTTTGAATCTTTGTTAGTGTGCCGGCATGCAGCCTTTCAAAATGAATGTTACAAGGTGCTGTGCAATTAAATTAGATGAAGTGATAAAAAGGAGCAGGAAAGACAACACAGACATGCATTGCAAAATAAAGTGCTTCATATAAAAGTGAGTTTTTAAAAGCTTTTTAAAACCTGCACCTGACTCTGACCTGAGAGATATCACTGTGGTAAAGGGACACAGTAATTCTGAAGTATAAGGTGGCTTATAAGTGATTAAAATCATTTTAAAGTCAATCCTGTACTCTATTGTTAACCAGTGTAGAGTGGCAAGCACCGCTGTAATGTGAGTCCTATAAACCATAGTAAGAAGTTTTAGTAAGAAGTTTTAGTAAGAAGTGTTTGGCAGCTTTCTGGGTAAACTGGAGCTGGGACACAGCAGAGCAACTGAGGCAAGTGTACTGCAGAAATACAAGAGAGAAGAAACAAAGACATGAATGATTCTTTTCAAATCATACAGAATAAAACAGACCTAATTTTAGCAATGTTTCAAAAAAATTAGACTGAACCACTTTCTTTACATTCCAATCAAAGTTTATGTGTTGGTCAAAAATGACTCCTAGGTTTTTGAATCTGGCTCAATGTTATGGCTGAAACACTGCTGTGATGGCCTGATGAGGGTTTATGTTTTATCAGGGCTAAGTTGGAGGAAGTTCAAGAGAGATCCAGTCCTTGATAGCTGTTACGCAGTCTTGCAAAGAGGACAGCCTGCTGAGGTCATTCTGTCTGAATGAGAGATACAGCTGTGTATCGCCTCCATAACAATGATATACATGCTTCCCCTGGGACATTTAATTAGTCGCTTCAAATGCATTTATTAAGGAAAACAATAGGACCAAGGATGGAACTCTGGGGCACTCCTCAAATCAGCAGAACAGATGTTATTCTCACGCTTCCCTATTATGCTAAAGTCTTCCTCACCTTCATTACACAGTTCTGCAAATACTTAGATGATTATATGTGTAGAATAAATTTGGTTGGAGAGTTGATGGTGTCTAGTTTATCAATGGAACACAATCAGCGGTCATTCATATGCTGATTGCGCACTGGAGAGGAGAGACATTTACACCTGCATCTGAGTGCTATGCTATCGAATGGGCAATTGTTTTGCTGAATTACTGCCAAAAGCTTCTGTATTTAAGACGACAACCACATCCTTTACCAGAGAATTTTGCTTAACTGTGGTATGCCGCCACATTTTCAACTGAAGTAAACAGGAAACAGAATCTCTCTTGAACCTATGATTAGTTGCTGTTTTTAAATCCCACCCCTTTCTATGACAGCTTCTCGCCAACCTTTGAGTTTAGCTAGTTAGGAAAAGGTATGAACTGTTGTGGTCAGACACCATGTCTTCTGAAGTAGTTCTAAAGTCTGTAGAAGCCGTAAGTCACCAATGGCCACAGAGAATGTTCTATTTGATAAATAGGTGGTAAACCAGTCAAGGGCAGTCCCAGCTGTACCCACTCACTGATACAGCCTACCGAGTGGAATAGTGTGGAAAGCAGCACTGAGGTCGAGCAGCATCAGAATAGTCCACTCCTTCACACCAGCACATATTACAAAATCATTAGTACTTCTGAGAAGTGCAGTTTCAGTACTGTGCCTTTGATGAAAACCTGAGTGGAATTTATCGAAAATATTATTATTGCTTAGCAAACACTTTTGTAAGGATTGTAGATATAAAAGGAAGTTTGGAAACAGGTCTATAATGTAGAGGAAGAGCTGAGTCAAGGCTCAGCTTTTTTTTAAGAGTATGTTTGAAATAATTGTCACACAGCCCCAACTAAGAGCTCAAAGTAAACCAGGGCCTAGAGTGACAAGAACCTCTTGAAGGAGGAAGGTAGGCACCATATCAAGGGGACCAGAAGAGGAACACATTTGGGAGACAGTGACTGTGAGCTCCTGCAGAGAAACTAAATAATAATAATAAAATAGTTGAGTAGATTATTACATGTAGGACAGTTCACACCCGAGGTGAAGAAGGTAAAATCTTAGACCTAATATCAGTAACTACATTCTCGTTTAAGACATCAGATGTTGTCAGGGGATGAGTTAACAGTACAAATTAATTTTAATTTTAGAGGGGCAACCACATTATGTTTTGGCCGCATTTTGTAGCCGTCAGTCTCTCGGGAACAGAAACTCTCTCATTTTAATCAATGCTGCTGTCGACACTGTGGGTCTGTACAGGCACGCGACTCAGCTACTCCAATCCACTCCGTCTTTTTACACTTCAAGTCTATTTTTTTACCCATATTAGTGATGGAGAATATTCAGCTACTCGTGCAATGTGCTTCCATCCGCGAGACGTGGACGTGACGTGGACAGCTTACAGCTGACAAACAGAGGCCGTTAAAACAACCAATTAAGTCATGTGTGGACAGAGAAAGCAATATCCTCGCTAAGGTCTGCAAAGACTGAAGAAAATGTCAGCAGATTGGCTATTGAGAATGTGAGAAAAGGTAGTGCATTTGTTGGATTGGATCAGTGTTGAAAACAATATCAAAAGTAATGCACTTACGATCAGACACAAAAAAGTCTTAAGTACAAAGAGTATTTAGTTAGACCCAAGGTAAAAACCAAATCAAGAGTATGGTCATGACTTTATGAGGACATTCTAGGTGCAATGAAACATTTCAATATTGGTGCCATGTCAGTATTCTAGGATGAATGATTCTGGAAACTAAAATCCCTTTGTACGTAGATACATGATTCCTTTGGACCACAGTCACTCAATTATTGGGTTGTTAACTGGGTTGGGTTGTTGACTGATGACATTGTACCACTTTAAAGTCCATGTACAGCACTATAGGTACACAGGCTGACAGTCTGTGGCATATAAATCTGATCTAAATCTGATTTGGAACAAAAGCAGATAAGAACCGGTGCCTGACGGCCTCCCCTGTACCTTGCTTGACCAGGCGCACGTCCCCCGGCGGGCTCTTCTCCCACAGGCCAAAGCAGTGACTCCCCTTGGCGCAGCGGATGGTGGTGTTCTCTGGGGAGATGCGGCCCTCACCTCCCGCCGCCCGCTCCACCTCCCACTGCTGCTGCTGGTCCGTGAACGCGCACTCCCTCTCCTCGCCCTGCGCCGCTGTGGAGGACCAGAGTCAAGTCAAATTTATTCATCAAATGTTTTTACAACCAAACAGGTTTGTGTGTTCTGGGGCAACAAAGCGCATGAATACATGTGAAACCAAGACACAAACACATTGAAATTTTAAGGTGAGGCCACAGTGTGTGTGTGTGTGTGTGTGCAGTGCAGACAGAATACTGAAGTAGGGCACAGGTATGCCGTTAGTTTAACATTTTCCCCCCCATTACATTTAGTCTTCAGATGAACTATTGTGTCAATCTCCACTCAAAATATTTTAGATGAACACCAAAGAAAAGAACAGCACATTTCATATGAAAAGTCACATGACTTCACATACACAGCTCTGGTTTGAAACAGCGGTCTCTCAACAGGCAGAATAATGCTGCTATCTCGGTCTATCCTGGGACAAGCCCTGGTCAAGGAAATCTCCTGCCAGTGGAGCCAGCAGCACGAGGCACTACTGTAGGCTGCTGTCTCTCACCACTAGAAAAGAAAATCAATACAAACAGCAATTTCAGCTGTGGCTGGCACACCTCACCACCCTTTTCAACACAGGCCAAAAGATACTGAAAAATCACCAAGACTGGAAGAAAGTCTTGTTTACAGATTAACCAAAATTTGAACTTTTCAGTTGTAATTGCAGGGCTTTACGTGAGGAGACGGCCACATGAATGGTTATTGTAACGTTAAACTTAGAGTCACACATAGTGGTGTGAACATTCAGGGTTAGGGTTGTTTCAGTGACAGGATCAACTACACACTGACCAAAGAGAAGTACCACTATTCTACATATCAACCCTTCTATCTTAAAGTTATGTGTATGTATACAGGATCGCCATCCTTTCACATGAACTCATTTTACATGTTTTTATTTTATAAGTGCCTATTTAAGCTGGGGAACGCCGGGTACATTGCTAATAACCAGTAACTGCGAACAATAAATAAATCAATAAACAAGTGGCGGATCATTTTCTTGGATTATATAGGGAAAACACTGACACACACACACAATTGGTGTTAGCTAGGGCTTAACGATTAAACGATTTAAAATTGAAATTGCGATTTGAAACAATGGGATTAGCAAATCGGAAAGGCTGCGATCTAGAATATACGTTACGCAATGCATCTTTAAACTGTAGTGTCAATGGATTTACAAATGAATGCTGTTCTCCTTGTGTGACAGTAATGCTCACCAATCAGAAGAGGCCCAAGGTGACTGCGTATACGCCCACCAACAACAAACACGTGAAACCCAAGGAAACTTTACATTCATGGTGCGGAAAAATGGCCTCCACTGAGCCGGAAGCAACGCTGGACAATTTAGTCCCGAAGGAAAGCAGCACTTCGATGGTATGGGAGTATTTTGGGTTTGAAACTACAGATGTGTAGTGATGACGAAACGAGGCTTTCTGAAGCCTCGAAACTTTTCGGCTAATTGTATTGACAATGGGTTCACTACGCGATGCTTCATTTAGCACAGTGCACTCCAGTGACATCTGCTGGTGAAATAAATGTAGTGCAGTCAAATGATGAAGACACTCCGCTGCATTTGAGATTCTTTTGGATGCGATGCGCCATGTACATCTATTAGTTTGACTTTCTGTTTGACTAATATCGAAGATGATATGTTAGTTGGCAGGTCTGATTCTATGGGCCATGTTTCTATGTTTTGTCTATGAAATGTGCTCTACAAATAAAGATTGCTTGACTGACTGACTGACTGACTGACTGACTGGTTTATTGATTAATGCAGTTTGATATGGTTCTATTACAAATGGAGAAGGGATTATGATTTAAATACTGAATCCTGCCAAATTTTCAAAAGCTCCATCTGTCAAAACCAAAACAGTAATGTGAATCACTGAGGACTGAAGCAGCGGGTGCTTCAAACATCATAATTCACAAGCAGGCAGCTATATGACGAGTCTATGTGGTAATGCTCCATCACATAAATCTATTGCACAGTGAATATTGAACTGAAAAAAATTATATCGCAAATCAAATCACAATCTCAGTCATAAAAATCGCAATTAGATATTTTCCCCAAATCATTCAGCCCTAGTGCTAGCAGTGAAATCCCTCATATAATCCTCCCCCAAGAATACATATTCTCCCTTAAGAAAAACAATCCATACAGCATTGCTTTTTCCAATTGTTTAAATCTTGTCTCTAACTCTACAGTTATTCCCCTTTCACACTAAAGCATCAACCAGGGTAAAACCCATCTCTGCTGTTGGTGTGAACGGGTAGACGCAGGTTATTTGACCCTCGTCACGACCTGGGTTTAACGTGGGTTGGACACGGCTCGGCTTTAGTATGAAAGGGGGAACAGGTTACTCCGCCCGGGTTTCCATCGAGGAACCTCATTGGTTATAATCAGAGGCACACTAGTACGTTTAATACAAAGGCAAGCTAACGCTACCTGATAAACTAGCCTCCATTCCTTCAAGCAAGTTGACACAATGTAGAATCGTGTGTGAAGTGAGAGAGCTTCTGACCATTCGAAGGGAAGAAGAGATAAAAATACAAATTACAGGCACAGTAAAAGACTGGAATATTGGAATATTGCCATATATTACAGTATAACAACCTCCAGTGTAAACAAACTTATGTCCGCTTTTAATGAGGAAACGCAACATTCCTGTTCAGTGATGTATACGAAAGTAAACTTTCAGAAGCGGGTCTGGTGTGAACGGCAACCCTGGACTTACCCGTGACTATAGTGTGGTTTGAATGGGTCCAACACAGGTTGAACCCGTGTTCAATGTCCCACATGAAACCCGGGGTTTGTGTGTGAAAGGGGCATCAGAGACATGAGAGATGGAAGACAAAGGGACCGACATGTCATAAAACCAAGACCGACATTCAACAGTCAAAGTCAAGAGCTCGACTCCAACTCAGGGCATTAAGACAACAGTGTGCATTTTGGCTCCAGTGTCAAGAACAACTCATGTCACTATGTTTCATCATTTTTATCCAACTCTAATATACTGCTCGATTGTTCTTTCCTAGTCCAATCTGAACTAGGCTAGGGTTTGAATCTAAAACCAGAAACCATGGATGAACTGAAGATGGTGTGAAAATGACAGTTTAGATGTGATGTCTGTGAATGTGTGTGTATGCATGCGCGCGTGCGAAAAGCCAGTGACTGTAACAGTGAGCAGAGTTATGAAATTGGACAACAATATGGTCTGAGAGTTTCCTAAAAACGAGAGTGCTTTGCCTTTGAGAGCGTGAGACAGTGAAATGTATGTGTATTCCAGTGAGCGGGTGGGCCGTGTCTAAGAGATGCCAGAGAGACATAGTGTGAGCTGGTGCCAGGATGTGCGTTTGTGTACATATCCTGTGCCGTGCGTAATCGCCGATAAGGGAAACATGATGTGCCGGTTTGGTTCCCTGGCTCCCCCCTCCTCGCCTTCTTCTTCCTTCCGGGGGAGGGGGGCCTGTGGTTGTGCCCTGCCCAAGGTCAAGCTAGCCTGTGTGGGTAGAGGGTGATGCGGTGGAGTGGTTGCTCTGCTGGGCACTGTGCCAACACTCCTCCTTTCTCCTCCCAACCACAGATAAAAGTGTCAACCCTAGCCTACTGTGGGCCTGGACTGCCCTGAACCTGCAGCCCTTCACTGTCTACTGTTTGTGCTACGGCACATGGTCACCGGGAGGGAGGCTGCATACGTGGTGAGTGGGAGAGGAGTTCACACCAAGGGTTAAGTATGCAGTAGGATTTCATCTTGCCGGACAAATTGTTGTGAATTTAAATTGTGTTCCTGGTTAGCTCAATGGGGAGAGCATGGGGCCGACTCTTAAAGGTTAAATTCCCACTGGAGCCACCTATACTCAACTTGCACACACACACGGTACAGTAAGGAGCTTTGGATTAAAGCATGCACCAAATGGCTTGCCTAATTATCATGTCATATCTGTTATTAATGTGTGTATGTATGGATTAAGTTCAAGTGATGATTTGTAACACCATGACCTTGATATGGTTTTGTATTAATGAAAGCTATTTGGCAACAAAAGCGGTATATACGAAATACATATTGGGTAAATGAACGCATGCACACACAGATACACACACAAAGCAGCCCCTTAGAAAGGGGTTGTGTTCAAAGGTTGCTGTGCAAAAACCTCAAATTATTCTCTCTAATCTCTCCTTCTCTCTTACTGCAAAGTGTAAATGTACAAAAAGAAAATCATTTTTGAAAACCACAGTATTCCCCAAAATGAAAACCTGCTCAAGAATAGAAGGAGAAGTTCATTTTCTAACACTTCTAGGTGGGCAGGCCCGAAATTAACACCCACCCAAATATGGTACATTTTCTTTTGGACGGGTAAATTGTAGAGGGTCACCACGCTGACATCTAACTGTTTGTAATCAAAATATTAGATTGCCTCAGTGGATGAGACAAAATCACTGTTATTTATAGGAGTTTTGTCCCTGTTGAGCTACCGTAGACATGCACTAGCTAAAATAAACTTGACCTTGCATTACCTTTTTGTTCATCTTCTTCATGAAATGTTACTTTTTCTATAACAATCTGTCCTTCCCTGTTTTTTTATTCCGTGTAATATAGGCTGCTGTACCTTATTCTGTACATGATATGCATTGAAAACATGAGTGTATGACATAATTGTGTATTAAGTACTTTGGCAAGTAAAACATGTTCTTGTGTAAATGAGGGGTTTGCATTGATCCCTGTGGCATTCTGACAGCTGACCTAAAGCTTAAAAACTGCAGTTGCTTTCATTGATAATCATGATGATGGCTTTAAAGATGTCCTACACAATTTTTGTATAATGTCAGCCTACATTTGTTAAAATAGCGCTATTCAGCAATAGTTGGTCCCCGTCTCTTGCTCATTGCAGTCAATGCGTGTGAATTTCTCATCTCACAAGGGAGAAAATCCACTTCTGCCACTTCTGGTATTAGGGGGCGGGACTTCCAGTGTGGCGGAATGCGAGCAGAACAGGACATTGTAACCTTGTATGTTAGAAGGTCCAGTAGGACCCCAACCAATGAGCCAAGTCAACCAAGTCACCCAAGTCAACGAATGAGTGGATTCAATAAGGATTCTAAATCCACAAAGTGGAGTGGAAATAACTTTCTTTTGAATAAAGATGGGAAGTGTAATTTACTTGAACACATGTTCAGCGTCGGCTTCTGTATTTCACTGGGGGCTGTAAATAGACCTACACAGCCTTAAAATTGGAAGGCCACTGGAAGTAAAAAAAGATTTGAGAATGGAAATTACCCTGCAAGCATTAACGGACTGACCTGGGCCCACCCTGCAACCCCAATGCACATTCAGGTGAAGGCTATCAATCAAGTTACGGGCAAGCTAGCCGACAGCTCTGGAAATTGGCTACCTAAATTTGTCGCTGGTAAACTAGAGATTCTGTTGCAGAATGAGGTAAAACTGGGGTCACCTTTACAGGTGCAAGGACAGATACGACAACCTTTATAATGATTATAAATGTTAATTTCTACCAGCTCAAACCCAGCAATTAAGGGGTGTAGATGGTGGAGCTGGGGACAGAAGTCAAAAGACAAAAAACATGAAAGGCAGTGCCAACGGCCAGTCATAAAGATATACTGTACATAAGAGATGGGGAAAATAATCTATATAACATGACAACACTGGGTAGATACAATGACATCAATCACAGATATTGTTTCACTACAATTCAAGGCTATACAAGAAAAAACATGATGTAATAATAATCATAATCATATCATGATAATAATCATAATGAATATCAGCCAGTGGTTTAAGGAGTGGGAAAAAAAAGAAAATTGCAGCAGCAGTTAGAAGACTGAAGTTGTGACTTTAATTTAGCGATTGATCTTGGGTTTTCATTCATAAAGCAAATTATTTTAAAACGGAATTGCCTTAAGGGAAACAAGAAGCCTCAAACAGCTTATGGCTTCCTATAATACAACACTATGTGCATCATAAAACGATGTCAATAATACAATGTCATTATATAGCAACTCTAACATGGTGATAATATTGTATGGACCTCTGTCCTCCACCATGTCTCCTGTCACCCAAGGCCGACTACAGTGCCAGGAACGTGCCCACAACCCCTCAACCCGTGACTGGCTGGCTGACTGAAATAACAGTATGACCCACTGACTGACGTGCAGAGCTGCACATTAAATAACTTCATGGTGCAACAGCACACTCCTGCGCACGCACACACGCAATTAATGAATAGAAAGCAAGGGCTGGTCACAGAACTAATTCTTTTCTTCTTTTTCCTCTCTATTCAGAGAGAGAAGGGGCAGTCCGCCTCCTGGAGCTTTTTATTTGGTTTTGGTGACAATTGGAGCCAAAGAGACAGGAAAGAGAATAGAGCACCCAGACAGCATAGCATGGAATGGAACTCAAACCCATGCAGTGGCAAGCAGATTGAACAAGGTTTATGCATTTGCACAAACTGAGCTATAAGGGCCTCCCTGTTTGCCAGTTTTCATTGGTTTGTCTACCAATCTACTCGGCATTGGTTGGTTGTTTTCTGCATTTGCTGCATTCTGTGTTTCCTAGGACTGTTTCTGGTTGGATGCCAATCCCTGTGTTTATCTCTGATTGGCCATGGCAGGCTCTGCTCGGTGGAGCTTGCTGTGTGATCTTGGCTCCCACTGCAGTATTGGATTGTGGGTCAGAGTGTGCAGGCAGGGCCAGCGGAGCGAGGCAGATTTGAGAGGGAACACAAGAGAGAGCAAGAGAGAGGGAGCGAGGAGAGAGAGAGAGAGGGTAGTCATATCAAAAGGCTTCGGAGTAGTTTTCCTCTCCAAGCCTGTTCATTGGATGATGGCGGGCACTGCTGAGTGTTTACCCATGGCCCAGTTATTTGCTAATCTCTACCCCCCTCTCATAAAAGAAC
>OMKK01083399.1:0-15165 GCA_900302305.1 Polymixia japonica | reverse complement strand
TTGTCGGCCAGCTCCTGTCTCTGCCGTTCGCTCTCTCCGTGTTTGACCTGCAGTTCCTGGAGCTGGACCTCAGCCTTCTTCCTGCGATGTTCAGAGTCTCCTTTGCCCTGCGTCAGGGTCTTCAGCTCAATCTGCAGCTCGTTCCACTCGCTCTCCAGCGCCTGCTTGGCTTTCTCCACCGACACCTTGTTCTGGAGGGGAAATGCACAAGTTGGGTTACCGGGACCCGTTTGTGTGTTAAAGGGGACCAATTTAACAAGAGGAACAATTCAGCTCCATTTGGTGAGTAAATAATACACAGGAGGTTTATAAATTCTGTAAAAGACCGTTGGTTCAGTTAGGAACTAGTGTAAAATGCACCGTCGCCTGACTTTGACCTTATGAGTGGAAAAAACTGACAACGACCCTCCACAAAGACAGAAAGAAAAAGATGCCACTTCTCAAATCTAAACCCAAAATGTTTTCCATGCGTCTCACCCTCTTGGCCTGCTCCAGCTGTTCGTTGAGCTCATCAAAGGCCTGGTTGTGTTTGTGTCTCATGTCGGCCGTCTGCTGCTCATGGAGCTTGGCTTCCTCCTCGAGGGTCCTCTTAAGCTGGGCAACCTCGGTCTCACGTTTGCTCCTGGAAAGTGGGATCAGAGTGAACGAAGGACAGAAGAAAATAAAAAGATAAAAATCGTGGATAAAGTCTTAAAGTCACCATACCTCAGCTCCTGCTGGGCAGCAGTGGAGTCCAGAGTGTCCTCCAGCTCAGTCTTGAGGGCCTCCAGCTCCTCTCCCAGGTCCCTGCGGTGTTTCTCGGCCTTGGTGCGGGCCTGCCTCTCCAGCTCAAGGTCCTCCTGCAGCTCAGAGATCTGGGCCTCCAGCTCCCTGATCTTCTTCTGGGCCATGTTCTTGGCTGCAGCCTCCTCCTCCATCCTGGAGGTCAAGCAGAAGAGAAGGAGTGAGATATACAATCCAGGTATGTTTAGGTTCTTGGAAATGAGAATGGAAGAGGATACATGTCCAAACATATTTTAAGTACAAAGTGAAACTTTGTTTGGAGTACAAATTTGTTCTGTTTGGCAGGACTGTTTAACGAACCCAGAACAAGACCTTCTTTTGCTTTAATCCAACCAAGAATATAATCCTTATCTCTACGTAGGTATGTGCATGAACAAAAGGGCAAGTTTCTACCACTGTTCAATCATGAATTTTTGTAATTTTAAATTAAATAAAAGAAATTAAATAAAATAAAACTTGGAAAAACATTCTCAAAATTCCCATGTACACTCCAGACCTGGACAGGGCAGCCAGCAGCTCCTCTTCCTTCTTGGCCAGCTGGGCTCGGAGCTCGGCTATCTGGGCCTGCAGGTCGGCTATCTGGTCAGTCAGATCGGTGGAGTCTCCCTCCAGCTTACGGCGGCTCTTCTCCAGTTCCTGGCGCTGTTTCTCCTCCTTTCTGAGACGATCTGAGGCACAGAGAACAGCAGAATAACTAACGATGCACTTAAAAATACCATTCGCTTTTATTTTCTTAGCGGGCTGCAAGAGAAACAAAACACTGTACAGTTTACATCAAAGACCTACCCTCCAAATCTGTGATCATAGCCTCGTGTTTATTCTTAAGTTTCTGCAAGCTCTTGGACTTCTCCTCCTCCTCAGCCAGGTTGGTGGTGAACTCAGAGATCCTCTCCTCCAGCTGCTTCTTCTCCTGAGAAGCACAACAAAAACAAACATTAACTAAACCTACAAAGTGGATCCTTCTGATCCACAAAGCTATACAAATCCGACATTCTTTTAACTTTGCTAGAAAATTTAAAAAAAAAAAGATTACTTGATTACGCTCTTTACACAAAAAAATAAAATATGTATATATATATACATACATATAGACATCATGCCCGTCGTTGTCAACTAAATTCCCTCTTTTTACATGTCAAAATCCAAATATGGGCATATCTTCAGCAAATGTAAATATTTTGTCACCATTCATACCCTTAAAGTTAAAATATTCTTTATAAGCGCTTTATAAACAGTGGTTGTATCGGACCTTGTTGAGTTTGCCGTTTTGGTCATCAAGCAGCATGACATCCTCCTCTATCTTCTTCATCTTGGCGTCCATGGTAACCTTCTCCAGCTGGAGCTTCTGTCTGGCTGCCTCCTCCTCATCCAACTGCTGCTCCAGGTCCTAGAAGGAGCATAACACAAGTTATCCCTCAAGACCTGTTACTATGCACCAAAACATTTTAGACAAACATTTAAGTTTTATTGAGTTATTAACCAATTTCAATGCCAAGTTGTGAAACAGAATTGCTTACAAAATAAGTTCAAAATAAGTTTTCGTTCCTAACTTATTTTCAAAGGTTTTGCATCCGCCAGAATCTGACTAACCGTGATGTTCTGTTGCATCTTCTTCCTCTCAGTCTGCAGCTGGGTGACCCTCTCTTCCTCCTCCTCCACCCTGGACTCCAGGTCGTGGAGGATCTCCTCCAGCTCCTGCTTCTTGGTGGCCAGGCGGGCCCTCATCTCCTCGGCCTCCGCACACAGCTCCGTCTCCGCCTGGAGCTGCTCCTGAAGGGCCAGTTTCTCAGCGTTCAGCTAGCAGAGGAGAGAAGTCAAGAAAAGGTTGGTTACTTATACGAGTTGCCAAAAGATTCATTCATTCGAGAGTCAGAATCGTTGAGTCTTTTATTCATAAAAAAAGTACTTTTATATGCATCAGCTTTAGTGAGTGGTACCAATTACACTGACAACAAACAGAACTACAAAATTACTAAATCCACATCAGACATAAAAAAATAAATAAATAAACGTGTCCACATTCACAGAGTAATCTTCACCCTAGATTAAGCTTCACCCAATTATTAAAGACCTCTTTTCCCAATGGGAGGGACTCGTACCTGTTGCTGCTTAGACTCGAACTCCTTCAGTTGTTGCTCAGCCTGCACCTGTCTCTCCTTCACCTTGACCAGCTCGTCCTCCTTGGCCTGCATCTCCTCCTCCTGCCTGGTGACCTGCAGCAGGGGCTTCACCTGGGTGGAACAGATCCAATCCACCAAGGGTGTTATTAAAACGGATGAGGATAACATGAGAAAGCCTATATTTATAGAGCACTTTTCGAGCAGTGCTACAAATTGCATTTAGGAAATAAATCATATGACAGAAGATGACAACCATTATAACTAATAAATATCTGCAGAAAACAACTCAAAGCATCACCCAAGAGGACATGGTGAGAAGTGAAACCAGTTACTAGAGCATGGAAATATTAAGGAATCACACTTGCAACATGAAAAATCTACTTGAACTGTATGGAGGAGTCTGTTTTTGGGCTTCTATTTGTAGAGTACCTTGGTGAAGAGCCTCCACCACTGCCAGTTCCTGAGTTTGAGGTAGGCAGCGCAGTTCCTCTGGATCACCTTCATAGCCGTCAGCTGCTGTTGCCTCTTAGCAAAGGCTCTGGAAGGGAATAAAAAAAAATATAAACAACAAGAAAATCTACTACAGCTTCTCCAAGTCTCTTAATTTTTATTTTATTTACCAGTTTGAAGCCTAAAAGATAATGTCGCCTAAACTCATGAAGCCATTTCCTTTATCCTGCTTGCAGGCGTTTTCTTTTTATATGAAATACATTTGATATGAAAGATTTTCAATGTTACAAAATAAAAAAGTCCTTCATACTTGCGTGCTACGTATCCCCTGCACCAGGCCTGGAAGCTGATGATAACGTCAGTGATCTTCATGTCTCTCTCCTCCTCCAAGTGGGCCAGGAGCCCCGCTCTGAAGAACACTTTACTCTGACCGATCCGGTATAGGTTCGGTTCCACCTCCAGGGCTTTGATCTGATATAGAGAAGAGAGAATAACTCGGTGTCGTTGCATTAAGATGTGGACAAGTCTTTAACTCTGGAAACCGGGAAGAGGCAGGACACTAATGGAGGCTTTTGCAGAACTTATGGAGAAACGTCGACGTCTGACCTCCGAGACTTCATCGGCCTTACCATGAGCACGCAGGCTTGCTTGCCGTCCATGAAGCCTTTGGGAATCGCATTAGGAGTGAGGATCTCGTATCTGAGAGACAGAAAGGATAGATAAAAAAAAAAAGTCTAAAACTACAATATATGAATCATGACAAATTAGAACATACATCTGTTCAATCTAAATCTGTATAAATCTGTTCATACAGATGCGTCTCCCCCCCGTTACCTCTGTCTGAACTCCTGGAAGACGATGCGGTTTGGGAAGCCCTGTCTGCAGATACGGATCCCCTCTAGGACTCCGTTGCACCTCAGCTGGTCCAGAACCAGGTGGGGCTCCAGCTTACCAGCCTGAGGGACGAGACAGACAGACAGACAAGAGCGCCGTGAAAGTTTGTTCATTTGTTCTTTAAAAACATTGTGTTCTCTCTCACCATCATTGGTACACCTGACATTACAGAGTCCTCAGCAGTTACTCATTCAGCAGCGTAAGATTCAACATGCAGCGTAAGATTCAACATGCATCGGTTTCTGCAGCTCTACGATGTGGCAGATACGTCGCGTACCTTCTTCTCGTGGTTGGGGATGATGCAGCGGACAAAGTTGGGGTTGGTGTTCCTGAGCGTGGCCATGAGGTTACTCAGTTGCTCCTTGTACAGCTGGCCCACCGTGCGGAACATGCCCTTACGGGTTTTAAAGGCGCCGTGCATGGAGTCCGACATTCCTGCCACCTTGTCCAGGCCGACGATACGGTCCACTGTGATGGCAGGGAAAGACGGGACCAGATTCATCGGGGTACTTGACACATTAAATACTGAGACATTAAATACCGAACAACATATCGGGCACCTGTCGATGCCACTAATTTTTGTAATGTTTGACTGCAGTTCCGTTTACCCAACATAAGATGGCCATGTATGCCCACGTTTTAGTGCCAGTCACAGTAAATTGCCTTGTAGGATGGTGTGCTCCATGATCGAGCCATTTTTCTAGCATTTGAATAGTGATAAACTACAATTAAATTATTAATTAAATACAGGGGTTCCCACACCCACTTTTTAATGACTTTCAAGACCCAATTTCCTCAAATTCAAGGACCTCATATATCAAACTATAACATTGAATCACGTAGGCCTATTCCATTATTCCACATTCTTTCACTGTAGATTCAAGCACTTTCAATGACTTACGTCCATTCTCAAAAACTATCAAGGCCTTATATTCATTTTTTTAAATTCACAAACTTAAGGATTTTTAAGGCCCGTGGGAGCCCTGTAAATATTACAAGACTTGAAAAGCATGTGGTCATTCTACTTACCGTCTCTCCACAAGTCTCCTACGAATTTATCCGTAGACTGGTTGAGCAAAGTGGCCACACACTCATTCAGAGGGTCCATGTTCTTCATTAGCCACTCATCTGCTTTGTAGTCCACCTGCAGCAGCAGAAGAGATATATTAATGATGTGCAAGGACTGTCAGGTAGAGTCTAATGGCTACCCCAGATCAATTAATATCAATTAATAAATGGTCCATCTTGCTTTACAGCACAGTGCAAACATCTATACAAAGTTAATGTGCTTGAGTCATTCATTAATTTGAGAATTAATCTAAGAAGGTTATATTTACTGAAGAGTACAGGTATTTCTAATACAAACAATGACCTTTCCAGCGTAGTGGATAATGCAGAAATCAGTGTCATCCTTGAGTTTCTTTGGTTTTTGGAACTTGGGGTTGTCGCCCTGTTCCTGAACCACCTTATCCACAAAGCTCCTGTCTGTAGCCTTGGGGAACCAGCACTCCTCATCCAGCAAAGCCAGAATGCCTGGAGGACCAGCCTGGAGAACAGACGGACAGAAGGACTAATCAGGCCCCAAGCAGTGTAATGGAACCACAACCGATTTAATAATCGCTTTTACTTTGTAGATCATGCAGGCCTCAACTTGCATGAGATAACAATGTGCAACCTAAAAGCAATAATTAAATTCACTCTGAGCCAAGTCCAACTTTAAGTCAGAGTGCGTAAGACAGCTATTGGCAGCGATAGGATACGAGGCTTGTGGCAGAATAACTGTGGTTGAGATCTTATTACGTGTTTCTCGATGAGGTCGATGCAGGGCTGCAGGTCGAGGCCGAAGTCGATGAAGCTCCACTCGATGCCCTCCCTCTGGTACTCCTCCTGCTCCAGGATGAACATGGTGTGGTTGAAGAGCTGCTGCAGCTTCTCGTTGGTGTAGTTGATGCACAGCTGCTCAAACGAGTTCAGCTGCACCAGGAAATAGAAGGAGATGCAGAATTTTAAAGATTTTTTTTATGTTTTACAGATTGTAGTAATATTTTCGATGATAAAAAAAAGAAGTGAACCGTCTGTCTTGAGGCCAAAACACACCACCGCTGAACAGCACGCGTCAATTATGTTCTATGTACTACTCCCACACTTATATAAATAAACAGATTTATTTATATACATAAACTTAAGTGACTCTACTGTAGATTCAAGTACATCTATGGTGGTGGACGCAGGTATATCTCCATTCCTACAGTATGCCGCTTACCTCAAAGATCTCAAATCCAGCGATATCCAAGATGCCAATGAAGGAAGCCCCCTGTCTCTTGGTCTTGTCCAGGGCCTTGTTGATCCTCATCACCAGCCAGCGGAACATCCTCTCGTAAGAGGCTTTGGCCAGCGCCTCCACAGCGAACTCGGCCTGCTCCTGGGTCTGAGCCTTCTGCACGTAATCTCTGCCCACCTGGAAGTTGAGACAGGAAATAATACTTTAGTGTAATACTTACCTAAAAGAAACGTGTCCAATCCTTTGAAATTCATCATTTGATGACGCAGATACCTTCGATGCTAAAGTTCAGCTCAAGCAACCCCCAAATTTCATATCCAAGTCATTTGCATCACATGATTTAAAGAATTAAATCTCAGTGATGTCTGTTTCTAAACCCAAAATGAATTAAGGAATGAGTCGATCAAATATCTGGTGCAGGTCAACCAGGATAGGATAGCATGTGAAAGCATTACACAACTCAAAAATAGTCCTCAGTGCCAGGACAACACATCAACTAACAGCAAAAAAATAAATATATATAAATAAATCTCCAAGACCTCAGTTTGATATCAAGAGCTCATCACAATATTTATAGTGTAATAAATTGATTGGTATTCTTTGAAATCAACTAGCAAGGAATCATCAGACATTCCCATACAGACCTTGATTCTTGGGGACAGGATGGCCCGTGTAAAGTCAGTCACATTCATACCCAGCAGATGGCACACTTTCTGGGCAGCTGGGGGCAAAAAAAAATGAATGGAGGGTGAAAGGTCACTCAACAAAACCAGAGTGAAAGAGTATGTGCACAGTGAAGGTGATGATAATACAGTGTGTGTGTGTGTGTGTGTGTGTGTGTGTGTACCGGTGTCATCTGGCATGGAAGCCTGGTCGGAGTGACGCTCCTTCTTGAAGCTCATGTTCCCCAGCTGCAGCACAGCCGACACGACCTTCAACAGACCTGACCAACAAACAACCAACGTGTTAGAAGAGCCACCGTCTACTGGGAAAGAGCTCCCCATATAAGCAGGAGAACACACCGGGGGTGATGGAAGATGCCATCTCCCCATATTCTAACAACTTGCCCTCAAAAACTCGTGTTCGAGCCCGAATCCGATCCGGAATATGAGAGTTGACGGCACGAAAATCCACAGCAACAGAGATTACAGCAGGACGTCTCTGTTTGGTGTACGTGTGGGGAAATGCGCTAATATGCAGACTTAAGTGGAAAATGTCTGCCGTCAGGAGATAACAAAGGTAACGTAACTACTAAAATGTTATTCTGATGTCGCCAAACGACTGTATAGTATCTCCCTGCACTGTCGGTTATAGTCGATTGCTTATTACTTGAAAAACATTTGTTGTAAAGACGTGCATCTTTCCCTCATTGTCTTTGACCGTGGAACTTTGGTCACTTCCTGGAGCAGATGACCATATAAAGACATCTGTCCAAGTTGACGTCAGCTTGTGCAGAAAGTAGAAAAAAAAACAAAAACATTTGAAACCGTTCAGAGCAGTTTGAAGCCAGTCTGAGCTTTTTGCTCACAGGGATTACTTTATCATTCGTTTAGCTCTTTATTTGACACGTTGGACACGTTTAATATGAACATCCGACATTGTAACATTATATACATGTCAGAAAATAAGGAAAAGCATAATATGTCCCCTTTAAATAAATTAGATAACTTAAATGACACTTCTTAGTCATTGAAGTTATCCAAACTAACTTGGCATGGCAACCAAAAACTGAGAATAATACACAGCGTTACGCCCAGGAAATGGCTGCCGATCGATTCATATGTAGAGATATGCCATTTTTTATTAACTTAATTCTCTGCTATTTACATATTAACCATATACAGGTTAGAGCAAATGGTCAATGGAGCCACAGCTACCAGTTCTTTCCTCTTCTGGGATGCCCATGATCTTGAAGGCGTCCGTGGTTTCGGTGAACATGTCCTTGTCCTGCTGCCCAGGGATGGTCACATTCCCGTTGGACAGGAAACGGTACTTGCTGTAGTCCTCCAGACACAACTCAGCTGGGAAGGGGGCAGAAGAAGGGGGGGATTTGTAACTGATAATATACAACAGTAAGCTGCTTAAACTGGGATTGGTTGAAGTTAGGGCTGCTCTACTCTTGGATTGAAGGGATTGGTCGACCCCAGACAAGAACAGGACGCTAGAGCTTAGCATGTGATTATGGCTCTGCTAAAATGCATCATATAGCACATTTCAGTCACTTATAATAATATAACTGAACTTCAAAACATGTTATTGTGCATTTGTCTAGTATAATCAAGAATCGTGGTCTATTAGATATGTTGAGTGCTCACAGCGCATTTTGTCCCCAGCTCCTGTCAGCATGTAGTAGAAGATGTGGAAGCTCCTCTCCTCTTTAGCTTGTCTAATGGCTCGAGACTTCTCCAGCAGATCTGACAGGAACCCCCGTCAAGGACATACGAAGGTAATACTGCGTATATAAATACTACATATATAAATACTGCAGAGGAGGAAGAACCAGCCACTTCAAAAGGATACAAGTCTCGATGTTGGCGCCAACAATGTATCCATTGACATCAAAGTTGATCCTGATGAATTTTCCCTACAAGCGTAAAAAAAACAAAAAACAAAAACACTTGAAATGGTATCCTGGGATATTTCCCAATGATGATCATCTACCCAATTTGCACACTGCGATTATTGAACTGCAATCTAATCTATACATCTAAAACCATCTTTTTGGTGGGCTGCTGAGTGATTTTAAAATGCGGTTCTTACAAATCGTGAGGAGTTGTCGTTCTTGACGGTCTTGGCGTTGCCAAAGGCCTCCAGGATAGGGTTAGCCTGCAACAGCTGTTTCTCTAGCTCCCCCTGACAGAGAGAGGACAGCAACACAACACATTTCTAGACACAATAGCCGTTTGTCAGGATTCTTTGGGCCAAACTTTCCCTCAGACAACATGGACACCTTGTTTGAGCATAATCTTAAACCATGTGTTATTCTTGTATGTTGGCAGTAATTTCATTGTTGAATAGACACACAAGCCCTGACTGTGCACAATGACTCATCAGGCTTAGAAATCAGGCTGCACATTTTTAAAAGGAACCACCTCAGGGGATGTTATCATTTCCCAATCAACCGCACGCACGCACGCACGCACGCTCTGCGCGCGCGCACACACACACGCAAATGTTAAACCTCGCACATTCCAACACACATTCCCCAGCCATAGCAAGCCCACTCAAGCACAAACCCCAGTAAAATCATCCCTGTTCATGCAGGCAACGCACACAAAGGAGAACACAGCAAAAAGCACACGCAAGTTAGGCGAGGTCCCCAAAGGAAATGCACGAGTGCACTGTAACACCCCAAACCAGGTAGAGGCTAGCTCGACAACAAAGACCGATTCAAGACTGACCAGAATAGGGAACAATAGTGGCTGGGTGGAGCAGTATACCATCACCAAGTACAGCCTCCAGGCCCAAACACCGAGGGGCAATTCAGACAACCTTGAGATAAGGTTACCCCCTCAACTAATCTGGTGTAATGCTAGGCAGTTTACTGCTGCCACTAGTATGGTCAGTAAGGGCTGTTTTGAAACCATTCCAGATTATTTATAATCCAAAGGGAGAAATTATATATGCAGTTTCCCCAGTGGATAAATAAAGTGTTTTTTTAAAGCAACTTCTCAACTCCAACCTAAAACTTCACTGACAGGCAAAAGTGACAATCAATTAAAAAGAATGGTATTGTCATTTGTGCATGAAAATGATTTTAGAAATGTAAAATATTTTATAAATGCCTATTCTCACTTGTTACTGCCATGATCCTTTAACACTTTCCCCAATGCAATTCCCTCAGTAGCCAGACAGGGAAAGTTAGAACTTTAGCTGTTAGTAATGTACTGCATGTACAACAAGACGCCATGACGTGTCAGAACGATTAACTCACTTGTGACAGTGCCGCACTGCCCTGGAGGTGGGATGAGAAAGGAAGAGGGAGAGAATTTAACACATTTTGTAGACATGTGCACACCTCAGAGGTGCCGGCTGTATAACTGTAGACCTGCTGTCCGTTCAAAGCAAAAATGAAGAAATCATTTAGATTTTTTACATGCTCACACACACATTTTAGGGAGAACTTGGGTGTGTACTTGTACTGTTGTTCCTGCATATAAGGACACACACGCACGCACACACACACGCCTCACTTCTGGTCAATGCAGAGAGGTGAGGCAAGCAGGTCCGGGCCTGAAAGAGGAATGCTACGTGTACGGTACATACTTCCTTCATTCAGGCAGACAGACGGTAGACGGAGAAGTCAAGAACGAAGACTTAACATGGAAAAACACAGAGGAGAGGGTCAGAACAGGAAGGCAGGAACAAAAAGAGGAGCAGATTATCTGAGGAAAAACAGCACGGGGTCCCTCTGTGGTCTTTCCTTATAATGTAAGGGGAGGTGTGCTGTGGAGGGGAGGATCAGATAAGGAGAAAGAGGAGGAGGACTTTACTGACCTGATCTTTCTTGGACTTAAAAGATGAGGCGACGTGGGCTAGATACTGAATGACTTTCTTGGTGTTCTCCGTCTTTCCTGCTCCCGACTCCCCTCTGAGGGAAAGACAAGAGGAAGAAAATAAGATCAATATTATAGTAAAAGTATTGGAAAATTTTAAATTGAAGTTTTAAATTGAATATATAAAAATCCGTATTTTTATTAAAAAGAAAAACAAAAATGAAAACCTGGCACAGTATTGGAACATTGTCCACAAAACTACAATATATAACAAGCTTGTTTAAGGAATGTGGATGAAAACAGATGTATAACTACAGAGAAACAGCTAAAATCATGAAGAATTATATAAACGGTTAAAAGTGACCTACGTGCAAAGGATGGACTGATCCTCACGATCTAGAGAGAGAAGACATGACGTTCAACAAAATGACATCACCATTTAAAAAAAAAAAAAAAAAGCAAACAATGTTGAGTGATTAACCAAATTATCAGGTTCTTCCAAGTGTTGTGTCAACACGCAGCACCTTACACCCCGAGCAGTTCGTATGTGAATACATATGTACATGCGTATTGTTAATGTGTGTACACATGGATCCATGTTTGTCCACATTCAACCGCCTTTCTGCTACACTACACTTTCTACCAATAATCAATCACCAGTAGATACAATTTATCCTATACAGCCTTAATTTACGTTTCTCATATTATTGATCCATAACCTGTCTTCTTTAAAACCAAATATCATCTTTACCGTACTACACAAGTTATTTTCTTCTAGTGTTCATAAATAAATGCGAGCGCCCCTATTTTAGCGATGAGAAAGGCACCTCAGTCGGATCATCTCAAGTCACCAACAGACCTCGTCGTCATAAAGTCCTCCTTCTGCTCGATCTTCTCCAGGTTCCTATCTGGTTGTCTTTAGATGTCTAAATATCTATGTACACTTATGAAGTGTAATATATAGCTTCGCAAATATATACGCTTTCACAGGACCCACCTTTCAGTAGTGGTCAGCTCGTAAAAAAAACATTTTGCTAAAAGACCAGAAACGGCATCAGAGTGCGAGTGTCTAGATTTGTCCACACCGACAACGCATCATTACTGCAAAACCCATTCTCTTACCCTGCATCATGCTCCTGTAGGCCGTGTCTGCAATGGAGTAGATGTGAGGGGGCATCTCGTGCCTCTTCTTGCCCTTATACATCTCGACTATGTCCTCTGAATAGATGGGCAGGTACTTGTATGGGTTGATCACCACACAGAAGAGCCCCGAGTACGTCTAGGTGGGTTAGGATACAAGATGGTCAGAATAGGGAGCATCAACACTCATCATGGGCGCACATGTCAAAGTCATATGAAATAAAATGATTAGAGAGAGGAAGTTCCATGTTTCCATGCAACCATCCAGCCCAGACCCACATAGATCAGTCCAGAGTAGTATCTCTCCTTGAGGTTGTGCAGCACGGAGGCCTCGTTCAGGCAGGTGAGCTCGGCCATGTCCTCCACCTTGCTGAACTTGGGCGGGTTCATCTTCTGGATGTCATCCTTGTTCACTTTAATCTGCGATTTACAGAAAATTGACTTTTGTGTTAAGGACTTCCTGGAATGCAATTGAGCCGACTGAGAAGACTGAAGCCATGATCTGCTCAGAGCTCGAATGGTCCCTCAACTCAAACATCAACTTAGGGCCTCAAACTGATCTTTTATCTTAATGGATTTCAAAATTCACTGTTTTTATAAATTAATAAAAGGCATAAAATCAGGACATTGCTTGGTACTTGGCTGGTGTTAAATTTAGCACCTGGTAATACAACAAATGATCCAAGATGGAACCCTTTTCATCACAATAGAGACCTCTTTTTGTCCTCACCTTCTTGCCCGAGTCAGCCAGCTCCACCGTACACTCGTCTCCTTGCTCCTTGACGGAGCCGGCCTCAAAGCCCAGCTTCTCAGAGGGGACCCACACCAGCTTCTTGGTGGCCCAGTCGGCCTGCGCCAGAGGGTTGTTCGAGTCGCGGTCCCCATACAGGAACTTGTCAGCGTCCGTCATGGTGGCTTTAGGGAAAAGAGAGGTAAATGCATAGGATTGATTTTTTTTGTGTTACCGATTACTTTCAACACATGTATGGTCTGGCCCTGACTACAGCCCTGATATTTTAACCCTGTATGTACCAGGCTGCTGCCTGAGATTCTCAAGCCTAGACTTCAGAACATTGAGATGGTCCTGGTCCAAGACAGAGGGTGACCTGGCCTTTCCTGTCAGGGTGTCTAGGCTTTAGTCTGCCCCGGGACCTCAGGCTCGCTCCTGCAGCTGCATCCTTTAAGTCTCTTCTTAAAACACTTTGTAAACTTTACTTATATCCACTTATATAGTGGATTTAAAAATGTAAGAGTGAGCGGTAAATAAATTCTGAAAATACAGAGATATAATGGTAACGTGACAATTTGTTGAAGCTTTACCGAGGATAGCGTTTTTTAAATTTTGATGATGTCAAACATGACCATCTTAGTTACTATTCTATTTTAACAGCACATTTAACATTATTAAATTAGGGTTTGGCTTGTGTGACTTTAGGCAATAAGAGTTTCATTCCAGTCACCTAGATCTGTACAGTCAATAAGACCTTCAGGAAAGTCCTGTTTTTAAACCACATGATGCCTATTATGTTGCAATTTGGTTCAACTTGGCAGACAACAGAACATATGAAGCATGCAGACGTGGTTATTCTCTTGCTTTAGTTATTAATGAGAGCACACACATCCTGCTGAGGTATTGCAGGCCTCTTTATAAAAAGGGAGGCTTTGCAGTGGTAGGGTTCTTAATTGTAACCTACAGGGATTCTGTAGACCCCAGAATTTTATATGAAGCTATTTGCCGTGTTGTGATACCTTACCATGACCAAGCAGTGGAGGATTGACTGAATAAAACGCTGTAGGTTACTGGTAACCGAAAACGGGGTAAACTGTTAGAATAGCCGGGATTATGGCCTGCAAAATCAGCTTGGTCACAACAGAAAATCTTTTCAAAATCAAGTTCGAGTTTCAAGAGAAACTGTAAATATGTGTAAATATTACATTATGTGAATCCAAAACGTAATGTATGATTTTGACTTTTACCATTCCAACCAAAATTCCCTATAATAATAATAATAATAAAAAAATAAAAAATAAAAATTTTTTTTATAAAGCTATAGAGTTTTATAGAGCCGACATGCAATCAATCATAGATTAGGAAACGCAAGTCTATAAAAATGGGTTTTATCCATCCATCCATTGTCAACCGCTTGTCCTGTTTAGGGTCACGGGGGTGCTGGAGCCTATCCCAGCTGTCATTGGGCAGAAGGCGGGGGAACGCCCTGGACAGGTCGCCAGCCTATCACAGGGCAGACACACAGACATATATAGACATACAGACATATACATTCACGCACACATTCATACCTAAGGGCAATTTTAGAGTCTCCAATTCACCTAACATGGGTTTTAATGCAAGTAAAAAACCTTGCTAATGAGAGTCCTGCAATACCTGCTGAAGTATTGCAGGACTCTCAGGTCTTGTTTGTTGACCTCATAACTCTACTCTATAACTCTCCTCTAGGTTATTTGAGCATACAGGTGTTTGAACAACATCTTGCTGAGTTACAACTTGTTTGTCAAACACTGCATTTAAAGACAGGCTCTCGCTTCCTCAAGGTTTGTTTTCGAAGGACTGAAGATATGCAGATTGCGTCCCGACTCCGAGATTTGCATGACTCCGAAACTTGACTAAATATGTTCACTACAACTTCCTGGCTTTTGACTGAACTGTTGTGAACCTTTGTGTCAGTTATCCAAGGTTCAACACAGGTTTGGCCACGTAGCCAAGTAACAGCCATTTCCTTTTATACAGTTTTATTGTTATTCGATGATCGTCTTTCTGACAATCCATTGGAAGACTCCACGTGAACTTCGACCCCATATTCATGAACTGAGGAGCATCCCAGACCGTCCCACAGAACCTCTCTCTCAACCTCTTCTACCTGTCCATACCTTGCCTTCCCTAGCTGGCTTACATTCCACTCTCACCCACTCATTAGCAAGGGAATTCCACAAATTCCCAACCCCTTCTCTCATTCCTTGCACCCCCCCCCCCCCCCCCCCC
>OMKK01083395.1:0-20658 GCA_900302305.1 Polymixia japonica | reverse complement strand
CGACGGAGAGACTGCACGCAAACAGGCGCAGAGATACAGAGGTTATAAAAACCTACTGGCTCTTAATGGATGAGATACAGTATATGTTAAATTTAACTCTAGCTGATGCGTGTTAAGGGGCCTCATTAACTTAGTTGGCTAGAGTGCTCAGGGCTAGATAGATTCCTCTTCCTGTCTGTCTGACTCACTGTCAGTACTTAAGTACCTTTTCTCCGTGCTGTTGTCTCTGCTCGTGTCCACTCACAGCCAGAGCAACCGGAACACGACAGGTTGACCACAACATCCCCGTGTAAACATTAGCAGTAGCTACCTTGTTGCTCGCCTTTCGACAAGACCTGAAATCATTACCGTGAAACAGGATAGGCGTATATAGGCAAGTACTGAATGATTATGTAACCCATCGATAAAAAAAAAGAAAAAAGAGACAACGTTAAATATCTTGACTGAGACAAGGATGTTTTAAAGGCAAACATTATTACTCTAATCAAATGTCTCGGGCGAATGCCTGTCTTCAAATACGATTGATTAGCCTTCAGGCTCCATTTGCTGATATGTAGCCCGACTGCACTGGAAAATGAATTGTCCTCAGAAACACCGGAGCTTTGTCATTGTGGAACTGCACTAGCGAACAATCCAAATGATTTATTCTACTGCGGCTCGTTTAACGAATGTGATTTCATCTGGTTGACTGCCAAATACTCTCTTTTCAATCTGATTTTTTTTTTTCTCAATAACTAATGCCATCTCAGTCTGGAATTTTGCAACTGCATTGTCTCAGAATATGGAGCGCTACGGGGCAGGCCTAGAGCTGACGCAAACGCCAGCTCATACTTGTACAAATACACACACATGCAAATGCATGATGCCACACTATACTTATACTGTAGCTTCACCACACACACACACACATTCAGAAAGACAGACAGATGGACAGACACACACACACACACACACACAGACTGAACACAAAGAACATCAAAAAGAATTTCAAAGTGTCTCTGTGTCAGTTGTTCAGGGGGAATTTAAAATTCTGGAGCAGCCAGAGGGTTCTTCCCCCCCGAAGAGACAGCTATTAATTGTGTTGCCCTCCATTACTCACCAGTCAGAAGCATTCGATAAATTAATTACCGGCGGGTGTTTGCTTTGGTGACAAAGAGAATATGTGATGAAGAAAGATCAAGCTTGCCTAAGACTTTATCCCTAGAGATAACTTCTGCTCAAGAGTCTGCACACACAAAAAAAAAATCAACTTCAGCACATGAAACATCCCCATGTGGAGCTACTGTGGAACAGGATGCATGGCTGACAATAGCTCCGCATATTTTAAACATTTATGTGCTATACAGCTTCATGCCTGAAAAATCATCTTAGTTCATCATTAATGAAAGATGACAGGTGCCTCTAGAGAAGTTATACATTTGTATCCACACGTACAAATACCCACAGCCTACAACAAACAGCATATGCTTGGAAATAAGGCTCGTGCAATCCTATCCATATGGAGAGGCTAGACCACGCACGCACGCACGCACGCACACGCACACACACACACACACACACACACACAGGTACAAGTGAAGACATTCATTCCAAAATAAAGTGTCCTATGTTGTCAGCTGAAAAAAAGATATACTATTACTGATTGGATCATTTACAATTTAGATATATTGAACGATACATAACGAGATAAATCATTCAGGAATCTTCACAAAGAGACACGCACACGACCACACGCCTATTGACACATGCACACACACACACACACACATACGCGCGCACACACACATACACATACACACACACACACACACCTGACCATCATGTCAGAGGGATGCTGCAGAGCTCCTGTAGGGAGACCATCTGTATATTCCACCGTCCCAAAACAAGAATTTCTGCACAGCCATTGTCCTCTTTGTGTCATATCATATGTGTCAGGTATGAAAGTGTCTCTGGACTACAGACCCTTTGGGCAGCTGTATGATGAGCGGTTAACAAGACCTGTGGGTTTAAGTTAAAAGGGAGACACACTATTTGGTAATCTGATTCTGGCCTCGCCTGATAGCTGCCACAGACAGAACACAGTTATTGTAATTAATAATAAATGGACAATCAGGAAATACACAGGCAGCACTGGTTAGTCAGGGGACAAACTTAGCCCTCTTTGTTGCTGTAAAACACAGAATATTTGAGTGAGTCGCTTAGCATGCTAGTCACTAACCCCGTTCTAAATGAATTACATACAGTAGTAAAGGGACAGACAGAGATGTGTAGGTAATAAATACTGACGCGTATTTTGTAGGGAACATGGTGAGAGAAACACACGCAGAATCCCGTTCAGGAACAGAGTGTCTCTCTCTCTCTCTCTCTCTCTGTCTCTCTCGTTGCACAACTCCGTAACACACATTCTGCCTCCCTTGTCCAATTTTGTCATTTCAGGCCTGGGGCAGGAGGCATACTTTTCATCCTCTAGCCCTCAATTTATTTTCAAAGCTTTATTTCCTGAGAGCTGTCTGGCGAGTGCTACATGGTAGCTTCTATGCCCACCCCAGCGACAAGAATGTGTGGGAGTCTCCCTGATCTAAGCGCAGCGCTAGAAGCACAGCCACAAACGATCTTCCCAGGGAAAGGAAAAGATTGCAACATATATCAGCTTATCTCTTTTTCATTAGCTGCAGGATGGAAGGGCACATCAATTCTCATTCCCCTGTATCGTGACGCTGTAATTACGATATTACGGACAACGTGTGTACGTCGAGCGTTGCGTGCACGCTACAATGTGATTTATGAAATGGTTTGAGTACAGAGGTTTTTTTTCCCCGTTTTGTATAATATTCATGCTAATGGTACAGAAAATAAATATATTCACTTGTGTTGTGTAATAAGCATTACCACTAGGGCAGATCCCTTACTTAAGACAAAACGCACTGTGGTTGTTCCTGTATGTCCTACAGTTAACTTGGAGGAACTTCATCTGCAAACGCCACTGCAGACTGTTCACAAAGAACAGCCTCCGAGCAAGATTCCTAGATGGTCTTCTCCTTAGAAACAGCTGACATATCTCTACCAAGTGCAGTTTTGCATCCTGAACAGAGGGGCTAGAAGGGCCAGAATGTGAGCACAGATTACTTTTTGAGTCATATGCCTCATAGACAAGATTATTCAAATGTTGTCGTTGACTGCCAAAAAGCTCTGCACGAAAATAATGATACCCTTGTGACAACCACTCCATCGCTGGCAGCTGCACAGCTTGTAACCTCTGATAATTATATTGAGGGCCCAACAGTAATGACAACCCTCCATACCACAGTAAGAAAAGACTTTCCTCTTAAAGCAGCAGTGGTCAAACAGTAAATCCACTGCTTTCGGTAACACACACATGAGATAATGCTCTGTGAAGCGTGTGGTTTCTACAGGCTACATCATCTTGGAACGATTGTCTGTCGCTCCCATCGGGCAGTGCCTCCGGGAATGTGACTGCGGGGCTGTGTTGTGGTCGGGATGCAGAGAGAATGAGAAAATACTAGATAAACACTGCCTACGCTACACGCTCGCCATGTGGAAACCTAACATTAACATGCATTTGTGAATGCAGCATGTCCATTTGATTTTAAAAAAAAAGGCCCTATTGTCTAGGTGTAAAAAAAACTCTTCAACTTGTGACCTTTGGTGTTAGAATAATATTAGGTGGAAACAGCAAAGTTAGACCTAAGTGCTACCTTAGTATTAAATCTAGAGTTATTCCAAACCTCCATCCCCACACCCCACACCCTCTCTGTCACACACATCTCTGTGGTTTTTGGTGGGGCTTCCACATCAAGCAGTACTGAGATAGTGAAGTTTGCACTTTATACCCTGGCAAACATGAACAACAGGCGTTATCAAACACAGAACGGCATACTGAAATAGTGTGCAGAAATGCCGTTTCATTCTAGGCTTGTTTGAACAGCTGCAATCCCATTTTGAGTTCACATTCTGTGGAAGCTACACCCTGAGGGTTTTGCAGATTTATAATAGGCTAGGTACTATTCACATTTTCATGATATCCATTGTTTCCACGGGGAATTATATCCATTGTTTCAAATGGGAATTAAGTTTGTTCTACCCCGTAACAATATGAACTGTATAATGCTACTGGACCATGAAATAATAGGGGACGTGTTTTCAAAATGTCACAATAAGTCCCAGTCTGGCGCTGCGTTGTGGAAAATGGTAGGCTTCAGGTCAAAGAGGATCTTTAAAACCAACCAAATGGAAAGTAAACAAGGGCATTACGCAGATAACTGGCAATGTAATGATAATATCCAACCCAAACGCTTGCAGGCTACATCTTACATGCCCGAAATCTCTACGCTGGCAAGGCGGTTACCTCTAATATTTCCACCGCGGCATCCAGATGAGGTGCACAACTATTCGTTAACTTAATCGTTAACCATTCGATCAGGAGTCATTCAAAGCCACTTGAGATTTTTTTTTTTTTTTTCTAAATGTTTAGAATACACGTGTGAGGTACAGAGGAAATGGGATAAATCAGAGAGTCGTCAGCTCTCGATCCATACATTGTTTTGGTGAGCACATGCTGGGCAAGGGCCAGGTTATAATAAAGCAAGATAATGAAAAAAAGTTTGATTCGTGACAAGCCATTATCTAGGCGCTTCTGCGGTGACAACCATAACAACTATATAATAGCGAACGGCAGACATACTGGCAAATAAACACACTACGTGAAAACGTAGTAATAACAACAACACTACTAATAATAGGCTAAATACTTTTATTGCCTAATATACACTGATATAATAATATACACTTACTATATTATAATAATATACACTTTTATTGGTAACTGGAGCGCAATTGTATAGAACACACCCTCATGCTATAGGTTATAGATTATTTGAACACTTACCAGAGCAAACTGATGAACCTGAGAGGCTTGAGTTACTGGATGCTGCCATTCCAACCCGTTTGCGTCTCGGTTACACCCGTTTAGTCAAGGTGCGCTCACAGCACGTCCCCGGCGGTGCTTCCATTTCACTCACGTCCCTCTCCCCCGTCTGCTCTGTATCTCTGGCTACTCTAACACTTGTTTTTCTTGTTTCGTCTTGAAACCTACGAACCGTTTCTTTTTCCCTCCCCGACGCGCAGTCACTTAATTGTCAAGTCCTCTCCCCTTTGCGCCGTAGTAGTCTACGCTGCCGCATATAGGTACTTTCGCCACTGGCACAGGATAAAAATAGTCAGACAGCCTACAGGAGCGTTGCTATAAACTTCTGGTCATGTTTCATGGGTGCATATCCCATTTTTCATACTGGTACGACATAGACTACTGGCATGGGGGTTTTGCCATGTAGAAATATAAATTCTATAGGCTACAGTGTAGTTTCCATGTGCCACTTCAAGGATTGCAATAAACACTACACTGCAGCGTAGACGCGCCTTCTTAAAGCGAAAGTACTATTGGAGGTAAGGCAAGACTGTTCCTCTGACTGGTCGCTGTTTGGCTATTCTAGTTCATCACACAGACTAAAACGTCGGCTCTTATATGGGTCTAGAATTCAAGAAAGTTGGTACAATAATAATAATGATAATAAATAAATATATATAGCCTACACCTAGTTTCATTGTTGCACAATTGCAACACTTGGACTACTACTTAGGCAATGGATGGCAGTGAATCATTCCCTATCGGAAAGCAACATGTCTTAGCTTGTCTAAAGCAGCCAACATATTCTATGCAACCATGACCGATGGTAGAGACACTTTTTAAATATTTTTTGGAAGAGTTAAACACAATGGCAATGATCAAATCAAACAAGGCAATGGTCTTCCCGTCTTCGTGGAGATAATATAGCTTGCATGTGAATAACACGGTAAAAGAGTAGGTTTGCATGTTGACCAGGTTGTGGTTGAGGCTATAAGAACGTTTGATGCTACAAAGACTTGCCTACCGGAAACGGAAACGCACAAAAGTAACGAGAACAGAATTGCGCTAGAGACGCCCCGTTATCACATGACCCGCCCACAGTTGGTCATGTGATTAAACAACTTGGCTCTCACTTCAATTTACACAGCAGAGTAAGTTAAATAGACCCATACTCCTCCATCGCTGTTGACAAGCCACCCAGACATCAGGTAGGCAAGCATCTATTTTAATGTTAGTTTTACTCTTATTTTCTCCGCTGTCTCCAAGCGGAGTGTGTCTGTGTTTCGGGTTTGTTTTGAAACTTGATAAGGGCTTATGCGATGTTACCACATTCTCCAATGAATGAAAGAGTATTGCTATTTTTGATATCGAATGTTAACACCTGATCTCCTGTCAGGATGTTGCGGGAAACGCTGTGTTGTCTTCTGCTTTGGGCTTGCCTGGAGTCAGCGCAGTCGAGAGGTTGCTCGAGTTTTTTCTGCAGAAAATCTCACCGTGTTAGCGGCCCTGGAGGCGCTGACCCCGGCTCACCCCTGTTCCTTACCCCTTACTTGGAGAAGGGTGCAATCGATGAAGGTACAGGTTTTTATTGCAGTCCTTATGACAGTCACACAGTGTCGATTATGTTTTAATCAGCAAGGGTCACCGTTACAATGTTACATTTAGTTTATAGCGGGCTATGCGGTTTTTATTGTATGTGTTTTGTTATCTTATTGCTCTAGCCAGGGAACTGAGTCTGGTGGGGCCTCTACCCGGTGCCAACGTGAAGAGCTACGCGGGGTACCTCACTGTCAACAAGAAATACAACAGCAACCTCTACTTCTGGTTCTTCCCTGCCCAGGTATGCTGCATCTAGGTACACTTATTCTCTACACTACTGCAGAAGTGTTTACTCTCTCTCTCTTTCAGTCAACATATGATAAGAAATTGCACCACATGTTTATTTTGCATCTTGGTCAGCTGTAGAAAAGGAATGCCAGCTATGAGGAGAATTTGTTTTGGGTCGGACATTCAGTCTTTCTAGATCAAGCTCTTAAAGTAAGTATTTACCGTAAGCTGTTATCTTCTGTTGGGGATTGGTGGTGCTGCACATTTACTGTAACTCATTGCATCAGCAATCTAAAAATGTCTGCCTTGCCTTATTGAAGATAAAACCACTGAATTTAAGAATTCATGTTTGTTTGTATGGGCAAGGGCCATCCAATCATCTTAAGGGCCATTTCAAGTTCAATCTGTAATCAGTAAACCGGACTCTTAATTGTACTGTCTTACTTAGGTCCAGTCATGCTTCATGAGTATTAAATATAAGACCAATTCTGTGGACTTGGAATAGTTCGAAATTAAAACGAGCTCTGTTTTTTGAACAAGATATACCCCAATGCCCAGACAGCCGGGGACTGTCAGATATTTCATCTTTTCAATTACTTCTCTATAAAGCTGTTCACAGCATATCACAAAGCAGAATAAGGTACTAACTTATCTTTCATTTCTACCAAGGGAAGACTGTAGTGATTGTTTACCAGTATGCAATGGAAGTTGTTACATCATTTGAATATTTTGACCTCTGTCAGCACTCGAGACACGTAACGATCTATAACTGGAAACAAAGACCTTTAAAATCATTAAAATATCACTTCCTCTTTTGAGATGACAGAAGCAAAAGAGCATCATTTCCACTGTGATCACACAGGAGAGCAAACAAATCATTGCTCAACGTGCAATAGTTCATGTTAAGGTACTGTTAAGAGTGTCAACAGTACGCAGCGATAAGTACTTACCATTTTCTTTACATTGTGCAAAGTGATTCATTCACCTGAGTTGCAGAACAAGGTGTTTTATGGCATATAAGCCAAATATTTAATTTAAAAGATGGAATTTAGTGGTATTCCATTTGTATGGAACCAAAGTCACCACAAGATGGTGCTCAAATCCTAACTTTATTTTTGCCCTGTTCCTCCCTGTAGGAAAGACCTGAGACTGCTCCTGTCCTTCTGTGGCTGCAGGGAGGGCCTGGTGGGACCTCCATGTTCGGGCTCTTTGTGGAACATGGACCCTACTTCGTGCATAAGAACCTGACCGGTAAAACTGGGTTGGCCATTTAGATTTCACACCAACAGGCCTTGTCTGTTGTGGTCACAATTTTTATGGAAGACGTGTACGTTTTATTTTAGCAAAAGTCTTGTATAGACAACGGCTCATTTTGTCTGTCTTTGCAGTTGGTTTTAGGGAATACCCCTGGACATCCAGATATTCAGTTGTGTACGTTGACAATCCAGTACGTATTTCTTACCAGTCAAACAAAATGGGTGAACTGCCTGCATTAGCTACTTTTATCATTCAAGGCTGCAGTCTCTCGGCTTGTTCATCATTTTTCTATACGACCCCTAACATTGAGCTGCCATGAGTATATTGTGTCAAGACTTTAATTGCAATTCTGTCTTTCCAGGTCGGAACAGGTTTCAGTTTCACAGATGACGACAGAGGCTTCGCTCAGAACCAGGATGATGTTGGTCGAGACTTGTATAGGTAACAAAGTTTATTTTACTCTAACTTGGTCTTTGCACGTATTAGGGGAGTTTTTATATATGCTGCTAACTTTTATTTTATTTTTATCTCTCTTTCATAAAGTGGGCTAACTCAGTTCTTCCAGATCTTTCCCGAGTATCAGTCCAATGAGTTCTATGCAACTGGAGAGGTAAGCTGTAGGAATAAAATTGTACTATGAGAAGCAGTATTTCACAGGTAGCCTATTACTTTCAAAAATAACATCAGTCATCTGGTTTAAGGAGATAATCCTGCTTCTTGAAATATCACTGCAACAAGACTACAATAGCTGTTGACTAATTAACCAAGTAGCCTCATTAAAACGTATTGCTATCAGTCATGTAAACGTCTCTGTGTCCTTGTAGTCTTACGCAGGAAAGTATGTTCCAGCCATTAGTTACTACATCCATAAAAACAACCCCAGCGCCAAGGTGAAAATCAACTTGAAGGGGATGGCCATCGGGGATGGACTCTGCGATCCAGAAGTGGTACGTTACTGGGCAGTGCCCCTTTTACAGCATCCTTGATGTTTCACGGTGGAACACATTTTATACAACGTTGTACAAAGTTTTATCAAGCAATCTAATGGGTCCAAAGTGTTTCAGTCATAGTACTTCAGCTGCACTAAGGATGATTCCCAAATGAAAGTGGTTGCTAAGCAAAGCGTTATGGTAACCAGCTGGTGATGTAGCAGTCTTTTCTGGCTTTCTCCTGATTGTTATTCGTACAGTCCTTTTGGGAAAAATTAGACGTTGCACACATGCTTTTGTCACTGTTTGGTCACAACCCATTTGTGTTGATGTAAATACAGGTTCTCTGGAATAATTGCAATATTACACTAATTTGTCAGTGTAATGTATGAAGAGTAGTTTTCTCCCTGACTGTCTGTCTGTTCGTGCTTCTCTGTACCTCAGATGCTGGGCGGCTACGCTGAGTTTCTCTATCAAATAGGCATGGTGGATGAGAGCCAAAAACAGTATGTTGTGGAGCAAACGGACCTCGGGGTTCAGCTCATCCAGCAGGAGAAATGGGTGGAGGCTTTCAAGGTAGTAGACCCTGTGTGTGTGTGTGTGTGTGTGTGTGTGTGCGCGCGCGCGTGCGCTCATGAGGGGCCTCGTTTATAAAGGTCTCTTGTGCTCCAATGTAGATGTAATCGGTTTCTTTTTAACATGCTGTTTTTTTTAATTATTTTTTAATAAATGTGACCAGTTTTGTTGTTTCTTATGTCCCTTCAGGTTTTCGATAGCTTGCTGAATGGTGACGTGGAACCATATCCCTCCTTCTTCCAGAACGCCACCGGCTGCACCAACTACTTCAACTACATGTCATGTCAGGTGCGTAAAAACCACGGCGGCCATTTATCCGGGCTCAAGCCTCCTCGGCCGGCAGACTATACCGGCGACTGTCCAGGAGAGCGACGCGTAACGCTGTCTCTCTGTTTCTGTCTCCGGGGCTGCAGGAGCCCGAGGACCAGGGCTACTTCTCCCAGTTCGTGACCCTGGCGGACGTACGGCGCTCCATCCACGTGGGGAACCTCACGTTCCACGACGGCTCGGAGGTGGAGAAGCACCTCCTGCAAGATGTCATGAAGACCATCAAACCCTGGCTGGGGGTGCTGATGGACAACTACAGAGTGAGGTCCTTTCTGTCCCGTCGCCATCGAGCACACACTGGCATGGGGATGTAGAAATGCATATAGTGGCTCTGTTCAGTTGGCAACGGCAACCGTGCGTCCAATCGCTGACGAGAGTGGATTGCCGTCCTCGTCTCACCAACATTCCGAGTGACGTGTTGCTTGTCCGATTTCCTTCACCCACTCCCTCATTGTACCTGTTCCATTTCCAGGTTTTAATCTATAGCGGTCAGCTGGATGTGATCGTCGCAGCCCCATTGACCGAGAGGTTCCTTCCCACAGTCAACTGGACCGGGGCCGACGAATACAAAAGAGCCCCTCGCTTCCACTGGAAGGTTCAGCCCACTGACACAGAGGTGGCGGGTTACGTGAGACAAGTGGGAGAATTCTACCAGGTAGGGTGATATTTGGTTCAGCCGTTACAGTTGTGTCACACAAAGCCAGTTGAATGGCTGTTAACTGTCCTGTCGTCACGCAGATCATCATTCGAGGGGGAGGACACATTCTGCCTTATGACCAACCAGCCAGGTCCTTTGATATGATTGACAGATTCCTATCGACGCAAAGCTGGAACTGAGATTTGTTGTTGTGGGCTAGGAGACAGCTGATCTGGGTTCCTCTGTCTGAGAGAGCAGGTTCTTTCCAGCTCGTCAGTGACTGTTAATATTCATTTTAATTTTTAATTTTAAGACTGTTGATTGTCGCAGCTTCTGCAAGTTGATGCAGTTGAGTATGATTTTGTTATTCAACTGATTGCTCCCTAATAGGTCTAACAGACCTCTGATATACTACAAATGGCATGTAAAGTTCTTGAATGCAAATCTTCCGAATGAATTCAGTGACTCTAAATTCTCTGGCCAGTTTTTTTTATTTGTTTTTAATGGTTTTTGTTTTTAATGGTATAATATGTTAGTATTATTTGGAAAACGTTTCTGTTGTGAAGGTATTCATTCCTCTCCAATGGGAAAGCCTCTGCTGCATAACAAACGTGTTGGTTCTACCGATGTACACCAGAGGTCGCTGTGCTCCAAATAAATGGCATTCATTACCGCCGTCTTTACAACGGTAAAACAACTACAAGCTACAAACACTAATACAGACTCAAAGAAATGAATGGCAGGACACAAAACGATAGTTTTTATTCTATGCATGGGAAGAGACGAGGTTTGTACAATTCCTTCGATCAGCGTAGACCTCTGGTCCTTAGAAATGATCAATATCTGTGAACAAATTTTGGCACCTTTGTGAATATTGCAGCATTGGCCATTGTAGCGGTTTGTCTCAGAAAGCTTTCCTTAATTGTGTTCGTTCATTCTTGAGGTCTAACTTCAGTTCACGCATTCCCATTGGCCATAATGGTTTAGCATATAGACAGACAACACAGAGGTATCAAGGTAAACCACCTTGTTATTTCATCAAGCAACTATCAAGCTGTCTAGACATTTCAATATTTAATGAGTGTTCCAAGCCTTTTAAACATCTAACTATTTAATGAGCAATTATGGTTCGAGGACATGCATTAGAACACAATGAGTTTACTTGAGTTGCTGTTTTTAAGTGTGTAGCTAACGCGGCACATTTTTTTTTGCGTTCTAGTTATCCCTATAAGAATTGATTGTTATGGACTTTGAAAGTCCAAGTCTAATACACGTCAGATCACATCAGTGAGGTATATTTTGTTACAGAACAAGTGCTTTATTTTCATACCATATTGTAGCTGCAATGATATTTCACATCTGTACAAATGCAAAACAAAACGGAGACAATGTCATTAAAGACACAATAATGTACAAGGTTATACAGGCAAGAATGGATTCATCAATTCATTACACATAAACAATGAATGTAAGCGCTGAAATGAGCCTTGACATACAACGAGAGGCAGCAACTGCTATGCGAACATTATTTACAAACATGTACCACACGTTTATTCCTTTCAAAAAGAAAGGTGGTTGCATTTCATGTACAAGATTACAGAATTTAACGACATTCTATACAATATTTATAGTTTAAGATTTAAAATGATACAATTTTTTATGTCATTATGTCGGAACAGTTCTCACACAAACACTGATACCACATTTTCACCTATTCTGTTTTGTCTGCCTGTACAGTAGACAAATATCTTTTTTTTTTTCCTAATGCACAACCTGGGTCCGCTATCAAAAATGAAACTAGAGACTCTCGTGTTTACTTCTGAAATAGCAATACCCTCCTAATGATTCCAGTTCGAAGTATTCTGAGGTCATTGCCACGTTTTCCCATGCAAGAGGTTAGTTTGGAATGGTCTACTAATCTAAATATACTTTAAAAGACAACCTAAAATAAGGCAAGCTTTCGTTTAAGCATTTTATAGGGTTGCTACAAAAAAAAGCCCTTTAGAAGAGAATCAATTTTTACATTCTCTCCGTAACACACACACACACACACACAAAGGGGTGAGACTTGACACAAACAAGTCCAAGTGTCTCTTCTAAACTATGACGTCACCCGTCGAGACAGTAAAGAGCATTTCCGGTTCACACGCGAGCCTTCTTCGCCGTTGACTAAACTAGAGCTTTTGGGTTTCATCGGCACAAACGAGCGCAAAACTGACAGATCCGAGTTCAGGGTTGGAGGGCACCTTTGTCGAACCCCATCCAACAATGAAAAGAAGCACGTCGTAGGGACGTGAGCTCTGGGCTCCTTCTCAGAGTGTCACTTCAAAGTGTCTCGCTGGTGTGAATAAGTTAACAGGGGGTATCACTGAGAACTACACAGACCTCAATATGGCTATTCTTCCCTCTGGTGTGACAGAGGACAAAGTGCATAGAAAGCTTTGTGATCTCTCCACCTGTCGGCAGAGCTTGTTTCATCGCTCCTGCTGTAAAAACACAGTGCATTATTGGTCATGTTAAAGCAATCAACGCTCCTGGACATAGGAAGGTTGAGTTCTGGTCAGCGTCAGAAGACAATATTAAGCTTAAACACTGGAAATGCTGGAAGGGAGATGCAGAGAGAGAGAGAGAGACGAAGGAGTAAGAGTTCAAATTTAAAAAGAAAAAAATATATATATATATTTTTAGCTGGTTTTGCCTTCACATGCCACAAACATCCCTGACAGAGCCAACAACGGGAACAAATTGTTGATTCATAATACATTGAGTCTGTGAAAAGCAATCAATTGGGTTTGATTGTTTGAAGGAATAATTAGGATAATTAAGGTAATTAATATAATTGACATTCTCTTGCCTTTAGTTAGCCAACAAATGATTTTAAGAAAGATTCAGGCACATTGTGACATTTAGAAAGCATAGGCAGGAACTGCACCTCTTTAGAAATAGTGAAATACTGTGATAGTTGTGGGATGAAAACAACCTCATCTGTTCATTCCTATTCGTACTGATAAACACTCAGGAACATTTTCACAATCAACTCCCTTACAAACGTTCTGTTCTTATTTCTCGTTAACTCCCGCTGAACCTCATTCTGCAGAAGAAGAAAGGCAGAACACAAGCACATTATGTACAGTATGTACTTAAGTACACACACACACACACAGACACACACACACACTGGAATTTTATATTCATTTGGATCTGCCACTGAATCCAAAACAACTGGATCCTTAGATGCAAAAAAAAAAAAAAAAAAAAGGCCTCATTCATTAAAGCTTCAGTTGGTCCTGGAGAGCGGAGGAGTGTGTTTCAACCTATGAGCTGCCTCACTGGTATCACAGTGTCGCGTTACATAGCTGTAACAGCAAAGTATGTCCTAGGGACCAGATTGGCTTGGCCATGCTGATTGTAATGTGGACATACATGATCAATACTGGGACGTATTGCTTCAATTTGATCATATGGTATTTTCAATATCATGCTGTATGTCATAACACTCTGACTTAACAGGGTTAACAGTCATATATGTTTCTATAAAAAAACAAAACAAAACAAAAAAGGGATCATAATACCATCTTGCATATTCCTGTCTTACAAACACCGTGGCAACAACAGTTCAACTTGGTTGCAAAAACACCCGGAAGGCAGTAACATCCCACACGCACGTTCAGAGTAACATCCCATACGCACGTTCAGAGTCCGATCATGTGACTGACATGACGTCCCCTGCATGACACACACGCTAGACACACCCGGCATACTGTCCGCGTGACACTTAACTCTTTGCCTCGGTAACTGACATATTCTGTACGTCGGCCACGCCCCCCCAAAAAAAAACGAAAGGGGCGGACACAGAGATGACGTTACAAGTCTCGTGTCCCTTTCCTGCGAAGCCGGCGGGCCCGGCTTGTACCAGAGTTATCATACAACACAATAATGTCACACGTTAATGCTGCATGATTTCTTTTTTCTTTTTTTTTTTAGCAAAAACTCCATTTTAGCTAAATACAAATAAAAAATATGCTGATAAAAAATAGACAGACAGAGAACACAACTAAACAGATAAACCAGAGAACATTCATGAGTTAATAGGGTTGGTCTATAAAAATACATAACTACTGTATAAAGAACAGCCTTGCAGGCTTCAGAGGTTTCTCTTGAAGGAAGGAGGAGCCAACGTGTGCAGCTGTACTGGCAGGCGGCCCTCGGAGAGCAGGGGGAGATCTGGGGGGTACAGGCTGGGTTCTAGTCTCTCTCTCGTCTCTAGTGGATTGGGTTAATGTCTGTGCGGTGGTTGGGCTGTCCGTGCACACTGCTGCCCCCTACAGTCGTGGTGGAGGTGGTGATGGTGTTGTGCTGGATGACCTGCTGCTGGGAGCACGCTGGAGCTGGACTGCCTGCTGGGCTGCTCTCTGGACCTGCGGGAACAGCAGAGCGTCACTGACGGTGGACAGTGTGTGCGTGTGTGTGTGTGTGTGTGTGTGTGTGTGTGAGAGAGAGAGAGACTGTTAATACTCCGCGCAACCAATCCACGACCTCTGTATAGCCTTCAACCTGCCGTTCAATCTTTACGCTTTCTCAAAATAAACACCAACCAAAACCAATCATTGTCAATAATGGAGCTTTATTAGCAGAAAAATATATATTTCTAACATCCTGTACAAATACCAAACTGAATTTACACTCAAATCCTCATCTGCCTCTAATGGATAGCACCAATATGGAAAAGTGAATCATTCAACTCCATAAACAGGTCTGATGAAGTTTGGACACATTAGAGGTGACATCTGTACACAGGCTAGACTCATCAATGAAAGTCTCTCCCAGCCCAGTCTGGGACTCGGCTCTCTCCTCTATAAAAGGACCATTCAGCCAAGAGGGAAGTGAGCCTGATTTTCCTGTGCTAAACCCGCACAGGGAGGTGCCTTCTCCTAATTTCGTGGAAATGTCACTCGTATCCATATCAGAGGGTGGGGCTCTGATGTCATGCATGGCTGTGCTGAGGAACGAGTCCAATAATCAGCGGGATCCTGGGACGTCCATGGGAGTTTGGACGCCATTGGGCCGCCTGTGACGTCTTTCTCCTGCGGAGCCTCCGCGGGGCTGTGCGACTGTCCTCTCACACGGAAAAAGAGCCCTCATAGAGGAATCACACTACCAACTCCAAGCCCAGGTCCGTCCCCGCACCCATAAAACAGCGAGCGTTCCAGCCGCCCTGCCTAGGCTGTGCAAGACCAGTATGTCAAGGGAACGTGTCACGCGTGAGGGTGTGAGAACTGGATACCAGCACACTGGAGGGAGCAGTCTCAGCGGTCTCTGTATGTCCATCAGACCGCTTTAGTCTGCAGAGTTTCTAGTATTCCTCTGACAAGGGAATATGTGTGGTACGCATTTCCACAGCGGTGTAATCTGTATTTTAAAGTTAAGGCACAGCGGTGAAGGTGTGTTTTTTTTTGGGGTTTCGAGAGTCGTGTGTCGTGTGAGAGGAGAAGCTACTCACTGAGGTAACCTTGGGACTCTTTCTGCATAGTGGTGATGGGACAGTCCTTGTGGGTCAGGAGAAGCTGCTTGAGTTGTGTCACCTCGTTCTTTAGCATGGTGACTTCGTTCTGAAACGCAAGACAAACTCCAGTCATTATCACAGAGATACTATCACGCTGTGTTCCTGTGAATCCTAGACGAAGTCAGGCCAGTCTATCATCCCTAACAAAATAACAACAACTACTTGTGTGATTCCATAAATCTGATTTGAATAGTAAAAACATTTGATTGGAGACCTCACAATAGTTGGTGGTCTGCTCTCCAGGACCAACTGAAGCTTCAAGGCCTCGTTTTTAGGGATCATGTATGGGTTTATAAAATCTGTAGGGTTACCCTGTCACCGTTCAATGACTACTCTTAGGCCTGCGGTTCATTTTGTACCTGAAGCTGCATGTTGGTCTGGGTGAGTTCTTCTGCTTTCTTCTCTAGCGACATCACCCACACTTTCCTCTTCTGTCTGCATCTGGTCGCTGCCGCTCTGTTCCGCTCTAGAAACTTCCGCCGACGTTCATCCGGATCCTCGTCGACTACCCGTCTGCGACGGCCGCCGCTGGGGGGCGGAGACTGCAGCGTCTGCGTGGGCTGCATCTGCTGGGCCGCGGGCGACATCTGAAAGGCAGGGGAGAGGACATCGGGGTCGTTCTCGTACGGCGTCTCCGATCAGACAAAAAGCACGGTGCCTGTCTGACACCATCTCCTAGACATGCGACCGCTCCGACGGGCCTGGACGGCAGCCAACCACCTGTCTACTATCACGACTGCGCTGCCCTAAAGCCGTCCTCCTCTAAACAAGCACCTATACATTACCTCCTGCAGCTATTCCGTGTCTGGCAACTTCCCTAAAAACAACATCTGGTCGTGCCACGTGCGCCCTGCTCGCCGGGTTGTGGGCGTCGGGAGTGGAGTGAGTGAGTGAGTGAGTGACTGGGCTGATTCACCGACCTACCCACCTTGTTAAAGAGGTGTCAGGACGCAGTTTTCCGACGCCCACTTCCACTCAAGACCAACACCGCCAGACGCAGTCAAAAGACCCGTTTCTAGAACTGTATGCCCACTGACAGATCTTGACATATACTTGGCAAGGTCAAGTGTTGTCAGACTTCACATCATTACTATTTTTATGAGAACCATGGAAAATACAAGCAGCTTTGATGGCTGCTGTGTATACAGTGAGTGTTATTTTAATGCCTAAATGGTACATCTGAAACATGAATTTCTTTGCATTCCTTGATGCCGTATAGTCCCTCATCTAACAGGTACGGCTTAGCAGAGGATGTTCGGCAAAGCAAATTCAAAGTTTCTCATATACCCCGACTTTCATGCTTTCAACTCGCGTTAAAGCTTAAGAAAAAAGATTCTGAGTATATTCTCAGATGTCCAAGCTAGAGTCAAAGCTGTCTGTTCATCATCATCATGACGAGTGCTTATAAACCTCCTTTCTGAGACACCTGGACCGCGTTGCGACCACATAATGGCCGCTTGGCCGTGCAGGGCGTGGAGGCATAGTTTCCAAAAGAGAGTCTTGAGAATCCTTTATAACGGTCACTTTACGACCTCTTCGTGACCCTTCCCTCCGTGACAGGCTTCTGACACTGACCTGTAGCTGACAAACCTCAAAGGAAAGAAATGACCTTTGAGATGGTTGCCAGGAAACCTCTTGGCAGTATGGCTGTTGGTGAGGGAAGTATGCGCTTGACCATCACTGAATTTGGAATAAAAATTTCAGCGTACTACACCAAACCGGTAATGGCTGTCTTCAAAAACTGTTTGTCCAAAGGTTCACTAAACGGCCTTGTCTAAACATGGTATATTAGTGACACAGCTGGCTGTACGAGTGGTTTCGGTGTGCGCTGTAGTTTATGTGCTATTGAGCTTGTGGCTGCTTTGGTGAAAACCTTCGGGCTCTATAAAACTACGAGCCCCTGGGAACGTTCACTGCTTACCTGCGAGCCAGAGTGCAGCGCAGAGTGGGGCGAGGTCTGATGCGGGTGCCCGGGGTGGAGGTGGGGATTGTGGGAGTTGTGATGCGGGTTGTGTCCCTGCGGCGGGTGGTGGTGTCCGCTCTGGCCGTGGCCCTGGCCGTGGTGGTGGTGTCCGTGGTGCTGGTAAGCGTGGGGGGGCGCCTGCAGGTGCTGGTGCGGGTGCGGGTGCGAGTGCGAGTGCGAGTGCATGTGATGGTGGGCGCCTTGCTCCTGCCGCGATGACATCATCTCCATCATGTGACCCATGGAGTTCATGTTGCCGTTGGCGATGGCGCCCGGGTGGTGTGAAAGTGCGGCCTTCAGCCTCTGCGGAGACAAACGGTCACAGTTCAGCATCATTCACTCTGAATAGCAAAACTTTCATATCTATCTATCAGTGCGCTGATTAGTAGCAGTTACAGTAAGGATACATGTGTTGACTGCTGGATGAGAAATGGCTCCATAAATCTATATGTAGGATAATAGATCAAAGCCACTTAGGCTGTCCTCTGTCTCTCCTTCACACATGCAATTCTCTCTTTACCTCCTTTCATGGTCTTTTCATGGTCTCTCTCTCTCCCTCTCTCCTTCTCTCCCTCTTGCTGTCTCATTCCCTTAATATCCTTAATTGCCTAGCCCTCTCCCAGAGCACACGTGAAAGTGTGCGCCTCACCGGCAGGTTTCCCTGGATGTCTGCCCAGAAGAGGAGCTTGTTGGCGAGGTGTGAACCTCAGGCTGCTCCCCTCACTGTTGACCCAGCAGGAGGTTTGTTGTTTTAACTGTGTGGTCTACTTAGGACCGACTGAGCTGGTGTCTCCGCGCCGGCCAGGGGAGGGAGCCCCGGGGGGGGAGAGAGAGAGAGGGGGTTGTCTCAAGGTGCGCTTGCGTTTTCTCGTGTTTAACCGATCCACCCGGTCCTCAAAGACCTGTTTTTCTGGGCATCGCTTAAAGGCAAACCCAAGGCCGTAAAAACGTCATCTAAACACGCGAGTGCCAAAACACGACTCTGTTGAAAACAGCGTTAGACTTAATAAAAAGCCACGTCTGCACCCTTCCATGCGTCCCTCCTACGTTCTGACAGACGTCAACAATAACAGTTTGACAGAGTCGAGTCTGCAGAGCACAGCGAGGCTTGGTTACTAAGACACTCTGTGCATAATAAATGCTAACTAAATACCTCATGAAGTCAAACATAATTCCCAAGATTTTATCAGAGTACGCAAACAATTTATCAACCAACGTAATCCCGCAATGTGCTCTGGGCTACTGTTGAATTCCTTCAAGTTTCTATTGTCTTTCCCGGCGATCAGTCGCTCTGTTCCCTGTGAGCTCCCTTCCCCCTGCTCCCAGCTGCCGTCCGTCGGTCCAGGCCGAGTCCAGGGCTCTGTATCTTTTAACAACCTTCACATTCATGATTCCCACCGGGAATGGCAGCCAGCTGGCCTGGATCACGACGCCGGGGGCCGCGACCAGAGCACAACACCGGCGCTCCTCTCCTCTCTCCCACACCCTCCTTCAGCCTGAAAGCTGTCTACCAGGAGCGATGAGGCACACTCCGCCGAATCATTAAAGACACTGGAAAGTACAAAAAAAACCAAAAGAAAACACGCTCTTACAGCTAAATGCGTTTAAGTCCAACGGTCCATTCGTCTTCACTAGGCTTCCCATTTATAGTTCCTGTACCTACGAGACAGAGCCACGCGGGAGAAACCCACGCAGTGAAACCGTCACCCGGCCGAGCCTGTTTATACCTCTCATACCAAGGGAGGCCTGCCGTCGTGACATAGCAATATATATGTCAACAGTTGCATAATGCGTTTTTTTTCTTTCCTCCTCAAAAAAGAATGCCGTTTCGCCGTCGCCATGGCAACGCGACGTTCAGACCACGTTTCCGACCCTGTGCCGCCCGACTCCACCGCGACCCCGGCTGCACATCGCTTAAGGCCGCGGGGCCTTTCCTCTCGGATGCCGATGAGACAAAGGGTTAAAATACCCACAGGGCCGAGACCCACACACAGCAGGCTGCCTTCAGGCCCGCAGCATCACAGTCAGACACTAAGACCAGGTCATGCTAAGGTATACAGGGGGACGCCAACACGAGGTCTAAGGTCTAATTCGCTGTAAGGTTAGCTGTTGTTACCATCTATCTATCTGTTAAGAGCTTCTGCTTTTCTCTATAGGTGCTGATTTGTTTGTATACCGCCTCTACCTGGACACGATATTAAAAAAAACACTTCATATATTGAAGAAGAAATTCAAACCTACACTTATATTTCTGTTATAAACAACACACAGTTGACCTGCGAAGCGGAAAACAGATTAAAGACAGTTTAAAGATATCAGTCATAGTCACCGGTGTTGACAAGGACATCTTCCATGTGTGTCTGAGAATGACATCTGAGCTTGACAGCCCACACAAACACCTCCCCTTCAGCCTACAGTCTGTCAGTCAACACCAGGCAGTAAGGCCCTCCCCTTCTGATAGAGAAAACCAATCAGACTCTACAGTCGTTTGCCTATCTTGCGCCACTCAATCACAGCATGCAATCACCTGAATGTTCCCACAAAAGCAGAGCAGAGGCCAGAGGAATGTGGTGCCTGCCCATCCCTGTCTGCTGCACTCTGCTTTTGCAGCCCACTAATGCTCTCCGAGTGTGGGTGAGATGCTTGTCTAGGGCT
>OMKK01083394.1:0-12338 GCA_900302305.1 Polymixia japonica | reverse complement strand
CTACACCTGGCGTGCGGAGTGGGAGGCAAACACCTCCAGACTCCGTGATTTTATCCCGACTGCCGGCCCCCTCCCCACCGGGATGGACCTACCCAGACCAGCGTGGGTGAGGCTAAACCGCCTTCGGACCGGCGTCGGACGCTTCCGCTCATCGATGCACAGATGGGGCTTGGCTTCCAGTGCGGCGTGCGAGTGTGGTGCAGAGGAACAAACCGCAGACCACGTTATCCAGGATTGCCCAATATATCGGGCACCCAACGGTACACGTGGTCTGTCGGTTCTGGATGATGAGACAATGACGTGGCTACAAGGGGTGTGCCCGGATGTATAGCTCGGGTGACCCCTCACACAGACCCGGAGAGGTGAGGGTGAGAGACCCCCTCGACCGGGACCTGGGGCGAGAGGAACGCAAGACCCAACCCACACGACGAAGAAGAAGCTGCTCACTCCACTTAATCACTCTACCCATGGGAATCTATACATAGCAGAGTACAACTGTACTCTTCCAGGACTAATTACTTTTTTCTGTATTAGCTGAAGATTGTATTGTATTGCAATTATTACTGACATGATAGCAACATTTGATTGACAAATTATTATCTGATAATATGAGTAACAGTCAATTATGATTAATTGTCATGCTCATCAAAAAACTAAGCCGTAATCTAAAAGTTGCACATGAACTGAAAGTCAAAAAACAGCATAGATAATCAAGATTAAGAACAGGTGGTGCAGGTTTTGCTAAACAAACGTGACAGCTCAGTTTTATGGAAAACTGGTGTTCCCATTATTTTGGCCAGTGAGTGTATATTTTAGATGATTTTGCAATGGCAGTGATTTGGCATTTACATTTACTTCATATGCATGCATACATACATATGCCATACTTCTAGTTTATTTTGACTTTCCCTGAAGAGAACATTTTGTATACTTTGTAAACTTCTTTCATGCATTTCCCAACAACTGTTACAACTGACACTGGGCATGGGAATCAAGAACTGACCATCTGCTAAACAGAGTTTCCCATTTAGCCTGTCCTGATGCTGTTGCTACTTATGACAATGAAACAAAACTACACCAGTGTGCATCAGTGTGATCAACTCACCAGACTTGTCTGGCTTGCGAGACTAGTGCATCCCTACTCAAACCCTATAGGCCTTAATTGTTTATTCCACAGTTATTTAGAAGAAACTGATGCACTTTGCCATGACCTTTTGGTCTTTCCAACAAAACATTGTAAAAAAAACCCCCAAAAAAACAAGCGATTCATCCTGACACTTACGCTACACATATCTAGCTGCTTGTTCTTTCCTCTGTAACACTGACAGCAAAATGACAGAAAGAAAGTACCTTCTCCAAAACTACAATATATATTGGCTATGCTACCAACAGTAAGAACTAGTCAATGCTTCTAAGTTAAACAAAAAAGACAGAAATCTTGCAGCATTTGACAATTGTAGACTAAGAACTGGTAAAAGTTAAAACCGTTTATTTCCAACTGTAAAATATGTTTTTCCTTTACTACCTGAAAATAAACTATAAAATTTAAGTCAAATATTGTCCAACAAAAGCAGACAAAAGCAAAAAATTGGAACTATGGAAAAACTCACCTTGCCATCAAATTTGGAGTACTCATTGAAGGGGTTGTTCAATTGCTGGGGACACTGCTCAAGCCGGAGGGAAAGTGTAGATTTGATATCTGTGGTCCGTGGCCTATCTTTGAAGTCCCGCTTTTCAAACAGAGACCCTAGGTCCTCCACTGAGGAAGAATCATGTAGACAAAAACAATATTATAGTTTCTCAAGATTGCTAAACTATTAAAACTATTAAAATGGTTGAGTTTTGGAGATGGTTCTTAACTGAGTGAAAAATGACTGTTCAACTCTTTTTACCTGGACATCCAAGGTAAAGACAACATAAAAGATTGACTACTATTGAGTTTCTGGCAGCTGGTTCTTTTGGAATCAGAGTTAAGGTTGGGATTCTTCAGGAGGGGCTAGGCGACCTGAGTTTCTGGATTTGAGGTGTAGGTATAGCTGTGTATCATCAGTATAGCAGTGGAAAGAGATATGTCTATGGATAATGTGGTCAAGAGAAAGAATGTAAATGGATGGCACGTAAAATCAAAACTTTATGTGTGCTGTAGGGCTGATGTTGAGGCAGGATATGGACCCAGGTTAGAGTTAGGGTAAGGGATGAGGGGAGGGGTTGGGCTTTACCCCAGTTGGATACAAACCCTGGTTTGGGTAAAGGGAATGTGTGTGTTAGTGTGTGTGTATGTGCAGGGTTTCCCTAATGTCAGAAAAATGAATACATTTTTTTAATCACTAAAAGCTCAAACAGCAGCTAGTTGCAATGTCGGGGGAAAGGCAGCAACAGTGAAGGAAGGAAACAAACATGCAAACCTATATCCATATTATAAATGGAGTTAATTATTATATTCAATAATTATACATATTTTCCCAAAATAATTATGTTTTGTTTAAGCTTTGTTTGTCTATTTAAGATGGCTGATCGGCATAGCCTTCCTGACACGTACATTTTTTATTTAAATATTTTGCTAAATTTGCAACGAAAGAATGTTGTTTACTTTTTGCAACTACTATTCACTTAAATAGGTTTGAAAACCCTCCTTGACAGACGATATAGGTATTTGTTTGCCAAGTTATTATTTTACTTTTCTTTAATAAATTAAAATTTAAAGGGGACCCATTTTGCTCATTTCCAGCTCTTTGTTTATCCTGGGACTCCACTCAAGTAGCTTTGCATGATTCACCGTTCAAAAAAGTCCTTATTAGTGGGCTAGCTAAGCAGCTAGCACACTACTGTTATTCCCACTATTTCTTTCTTTCTTTCTCTTTGTTTCTTTCTTTCTTTCTTATTATTCTCTCCACTTTTTTGTAACCTAACTACTCCTTCATACTTTGTCGTACAGACTCCGTTCAAACTTTAAAACGTTCAGCTACTTTTGTAGTTTTATGCTATTATTTATAGTCTTTATAGTTTTTATAGTATTTAAGTTTTAATTGTCATTTTTTCCCATTGAAATGCATTGTGGAATGTTCAGTTGTTAGAGTGTGGCAGTTGGTTTTTTGAAAATCTCCACTTCATTTGTAAACTGCTACTACTACAATATTTACAGTATATAGACATATTCTATATCAAAATGTTCAGCGTTTTCTGCTGTCACTCACATTTAAATATCTAAGCAATATGATTTATAGTTTTTGAGATACAGTTGTGCGACGTATAGTTTTTAAACAGCGTGTGTTTAAACACGACCATGTCTTCACATAATGGCGTCAGTTAGGAGAGATGCAGACAGAGGACAGCACGTGCCCCTCCCCTACAGAGCATGCAGCACAGTGGTGCAGTGGTTAGCACCGTCGCCTCACAGCAAGAAGATCATGGGTTTGAATCCCTGGCCGCCAATGTCCTTTATATTTCTGAGGAAAAACCGCAGAGCTGTATTGCTCGGGTGACACTTCGGGTTACGGCAGCTAGCCCACTTCACATTTTCTTCAGGAAATGTACTGTCTAGTTTATCTTATACTGGCCCTCTGTTCAGCCTCTGTCTGAAACAAGCCATATTAGCTCCTGTCTCTTTAAGGCCCCCCCTCCTTAAAAGTCCACTTTCTTCTGATTGGCCAGCACCCTCTTTTGCTGGTGTGGGGGTTCAGAAAGCAAACTGTCAACCTACTAACAGGGCTCCAGACTAACTTTTTACATTGGTTGCACTGGTGCACCTCACTTTTTCATTTAAGGGCACCAGCAGATAATTTAGGTGTACCCAAATTTTTTTCACTATGCCTTTTGGTGCCGCAATAATACAAGTGTTACCCTTTTTGTCAGTTCCACACATTGCTAATTTCTTAACACATTATGTAAATTATTGCATGCAATGCTTGACCGGGTGATCTTGTTGGCAGGTAATATTGTAAATAAAAAGAGAGCTGCACTTGCTACATTCAATTGCTGGAATAATGTGATGTTAAAATAACAACAAAATAAAGAAAATAATGATAAAATAAAATAACAAAATAACCTCGTCATTCATTTGGGGGAGGGGGGTGTCACCGCGTTCAAATGAATTTGAATTGCATGCATTTTAAATTACTTCGAACTTGATATTTGGAAAAAGTGACAGCCCTAGCATGCATCATCTTTCCCTCATTGTCTTTGACCGGGGAACTTTTGTCACTGGCTTTAACATATGACATATTTTTCCTTGTAGGCCTATACTTTCTTTACAGGTTGCAAATAGAGTGCAGTTACTTAGTAACTGATTATTATTTTCCAGTAACTTGAAACCTAGCCTTAATAAAGCTCAAATAAAATATATAAGATATCGGGAATATCAAGGAATTCTAAACATTTCTGAAAAGATTGTGATAGTTTGTCCATATTGCCCATCCTTGCCGTGTGACATGCCACATCATTTCCCTCACCCCACCCCAAAAGTTGGCAGAGAAAACTACCTGATTGCGAAGAAGATCTCTCCTTCCACTGAACATTTTTGCATTTGATTTGGTTCTGGCGTTCTTTCCTTAGTCTTTCAAGTCTTTGTGCTGGAAAAGGAGAACATTTCAATTAACTTCCTGTCACATTTAATGATAAGACTAATTTTAAAAACAAAGTTGTGAACATATTTTTAAAAAATACTGTAAATCACATTAAACAAAATATCCTTTTCTTGCAGTGCACTGTACTTTGCTGACTGAAAACATGGGGGCTTACAGGAGTATCAACAGAAAATGAAAATGAAGTTTATTTACAGTATATAAGTGCAAAGTGCCAGCTGTGGAAGCTGTAGGTAAATGACATCTATACAAGGTACGATATACAGTATACTAGAGGATACACTGGAAGAATGACTAAACACATTTGCTGCCATGTTAAGATTGTCATAATGCACACATACTACCAACTCAAACCATTCAATAAACACAATCACACGCATAATACACCAAGGTCAGTTCCACATAAAAAAATATCACATATGACATTCAGTGAAATTAGAAGATTGAAGATGGTTTTCTTGCTTGCCCTTCATATCTTACCGGCAACCCCAGGTTTTTCACGCCTGTCTTGTTGGAGTCCTGATGAGACAGCCACTTCATATCAATTCTCAGTGAGGCAGCACTCAAAGAATTCCAACTTTTTACCCATTACCAAAACCCAATCAGCACGACCAGTCCCCCAAACTTACTAAAGAGCTAAGGGAGTCAAAAGGAGATATGTTTTTTACATTATGCCTACCTTTGGACTCCCTCTTTCTGTCACCAAGCACCACGTTTAATTTCAGCAAAAGATAAAATACCCAGGCATGTGGCTTTTAATTGTTTCACACTCCTTTCATTCAAACTCACTTTAGCCTGCTCAGGTCTGACTTGCCACACTTCATGTAAGGCACATACATCCTGACACATATATAGCATGTATGGAAGTACCAGTGTTTTCCCTGCCATTATAAGACTTAGGTGCAGTTTTTGCGCAGCGCCCAAGCCAAATGAACGGGAAATATGAAAGAAAGTTTTTTTAAGTTAATATGCAGCGCTCAAGCTAAAAAAAATCAACCTAATAAAAGCATGTTGCCTGTCAGTCTGCGGATGCGCAGCCTTTTAGGTGGTAGATAGCTCGAGACAGTGTATCTGTTTTGTTACCAGGCATGCGCCTCTCCTAGCAACTTCGTATCCTTGAAGCTGCAACTCTGTATCGCAAGCTGGGCTGAGTTGAGCTATAAATAACTAACGGTAGAACGCTCGCCTCATGTTCACCAGCAACACAGCACCTAAGCCCTCCAAAAAGCCAGGGAAAACCCTGGACGTACTATGATGGATTTGCAGATTCAATGTTGATTAGGGCACCAAACCATCAGAAAATGCACAGGTTACTACGATATGCACCAACACTGGTGTCAGATAATGGGCATCAGAGTTCTGACATCTGGATTTTCCCAATACACAAATCATAACAAATGCTCCTTCACCACAAATCATTTTAGGCTTCTTTAATGGAGACAATGGATTCCTTTCAGTCAATTTTGTACAATAAAACCAGTCAAGATCAGTTAATCGAGATTGTGAATGTGAAGGTAGATTTCTAACAATAACAAACATATATAAATGTATAATCCAGAAATGTGTGTACCAAGATCCATGAATAAAAAACACAAATGTTTTACTATCCCCACCTCAACTTGTGTTTTGTAAATTGTCAAAATGCAAAATTATATTCACAAATGCATACACATTTGTCAATAAATGTTTTCACTTTTGCCTTTCCTCACAGTTCATAGAAAGCAGACAACGCGCAAGGCAGGGTAGGAGTCAGCTTCAGCCTTATGATGCCAACCCAGACAGAAGAAGCAGGACTCGTGGGAGTCCGATGGAGGAATGGACGAGGAGCAGGAAAGGAAGGATTTGCTAGAGAAGACATGTTGCGTTTCTGTGAAACCAGATGGTGAACGCTACTCGCAGGTGATCCGTACTGAAAGGTGGCTGAATGAAAAAGGGACACAAGCACTGCTTGCACTGAGGTTTTATAAAGGAGGGTGCTAACCCGATTGGGTGGTGAGTGCAAAGATCTTTCTCAGGTGCTGAGGCAGAGCCTCATAGGGTATACCAATAGCGAACCCCATTAGAGGGTGGAGCACTTACGACATAGAACCATGAAAAAGAGACGGCAAACTGGTTTGTAACTAAGGATTTAAATTTCACTTGTCACTCCTGCTGATTAACGGGGCTCAGCGGGCAGACATGCCTCTTCACCAGAAACATCTCTAAATGCACAGTAGGGTGCAGATTCTAGAGATTATCTTAGTTCCAATTAGTTAAATTAGTTATAATCACCTTAATATCAGCATAGGAAAAACCAATCATCGATCATCCCTTCAATCATTGATATACAATCCAATTGTCAATCGGCACACCAATTCAAACTTTGCCATCTCCTTTCTTACTGTAGCTTATCATACTAAGGCTATAAAGAGCAAGACAAAGAGTAAGACTAGAACTATTAGTCTCCACGCTTCTCCCCCATAGCCTTCATCATACCATTGTTCAGAAGCCACATGAGTAGGGATAAAACCTGGTTCGAAACAGGAACTGGTTCTAAATTAGTAGTACTGGAGTACTGATAAGGTCTGACATCCGACTGCTATCAGTGCTGGAGAAATTAGCGAGTGAAATTTCCATAGTGGCAAATAAATAAAAAATAAAAATAAAGTTCTGGTTAGGGAAGTCCCTGTTCAGAACTGAGGTAGTATTGCTTATTGTTGTACTCATAACATCTCAAACCAATTTTGTGGTTTAGCAACCCCACTTAAGTAACAGAGAAATTCCATGACACTCTTACACACTCACACACCGACTCAGGAAAAGTACAGCGTGAGAAATGTTTGCATGTACACAGAGCCTCTCATCATCATTGGCAGAGAGAACTAAATATTCTAAAGGGAAAGGAGGGGAGGAGCTATTGCAATTGCAATTTTACTCCAGTCGATGACGACAATGCTCATTGTCACACGTGTAAAAAAACCCTTGCCAATAAGGGAGGAAATACAAGCAATTAATATAAATCTGCAGAATGCAGTTTTGGACTGCTTTGCTCCCAGTCCTCCATCTCTCATGGTCACATCGTCATCCTCGTCATCCTCAAAGTTTGCTAGGTTAATAACATATTATTACAAATAGGCTAATACAGGAAAGCTAATTGCGTAGCTACAAATATATTTTAAAGATTTAACAACTTGGCTGAGGCTGCAGCCACCATGAGCCAGCCCACCCCTGCTCTACCACCGGTCCCAGCCAAGCTTCCCTTCAGTAAGTAAGTAAGTAAGTAAAGTTTATTTAATATAGCACCTTTCACAGAGAAAGGTCACAAAGTGCTTCACAAGAGTAAAAAATAAGACCATAAAAACAGTAAAAAATAATAATAAAAACAATAAAACATAAGCAACAATAGACCTTAAAAACACACAAAATTACAAACACTTGACAGCACGAGGGGAGACAAAGGTCAGTTTGAATAAATAAGTCTTTAGTTGCTTTTTAAAGAGTAATAGTATCAAAAGAAAATTCAAATGATACCCACACCTACACATGAGTAATTATGATTGAAGCTAGTTTCTATTGAGCTTCAATGGCACACACGGGTCGATGTATAAATGCGGATGTTTAATTGTTTAAGTAGCCTACACCTCTAGGAAAAGGGAGAAAAACGTACACTTCTGGGTACTGATGCCAGAGCACACACTGGCACTACAGTAATTAGTGTGCTATTAGTGTGTAGTTAGTAATTATGTGTAGATTAAACTGTAAAACAATCTTTTTTCCAAGTTAATTGTTTAGACTTCTAATAAATGAAGGTGCAATTCACCTTGGTAACGCACTCAGTAACCTCTTTCACAGCAAAGGGGTAAACAATTTGGCTGAGGTGGCTTGATTTAAAAACTCTTACCATACCATGGGAGCATTTATCATTTATATGATCTGGGCTAGTGCCACCTCATACCATTTAATTAAATAAAGCAAGTGAACTGTGATCTAAATTAGTGATGCACCGATATGATTTTTTGAGGCCAATACTGATATCAGATTATTTCTAATCCATATCCGCTGATACCGATTGTTGAAGGAAATTTTGTAGGGTCATTTGGGTAGTTTCTGTTGTCATTATGATTTAAAAAGAGTAAACACAGTTGTTTGACAATAAATGGCTTCACCCAACCACTAACCATGAGTGAAAAAAAGGTTTTTCTCTTATCATTCATATTCTCTGAAAAATGGCAAAAAAATCACAAATTCTGCCAGGGTATATAAACTTATGAGCACAACTGTATGTGTGGCGTATGCAGGTGCAGAGCGCCGGGTGCACTACAAATGCTGTAGTTGGAGTTAGACAGTGAAAGCATTGTAAAACCCATTGTAAAGTCCGCCACATTTGGAAATAGTTCTGTCTTACTGTAATCACTGAAAGGTGTAATGGCTAATATTGTGCTAATGGCTAATAATTAGCGATTGAGTAATAATTGGTGATTGAGTACTGAACTTTGGCACTGAAAGTTTTAGCATTTTTCACACTTTCAGGTCGTGTCACACAATCGATGTCAACAACCGGCCCTAAAAGCATAATTGGACCAATACCGATTGTGCTTTTTAAAGCCCAAGTCGACTGATACCGATCTGTCTTCCGATACATCGGTGCATCCCTAATCTAAACCCATGACTTCCACCTGTGCATTAACAACCTGTTGTGTTGCTGCTGTATCCTTCAACACCACATCATTTCCCTTGTGCCTCGCTACACCACTGACCCAGATTTGACACTTGAGCCCCACAAACGACAGCAGTGCATGCTTTCTAGCTGGTCCCCACTTTAAAATGGACGGAGGGTGACCTGCCTGGTAGAAAGCATGCCCTGTAACCAGCCAGACCCTGGGGATTGGCCTACCTGTGTTGGAGCGTCGGCGGATGCCAAAGTCCCAGCTTGAAGTGATGTCCATGGACTGGGAGAGGTCACAGCCATGGTTCTCGCCCATGGTGCTGCCGCCCTCACCCAAGGAGGCTGACCCCATTGACCCATAGCTGCTGCCAGGCACCAAGACCAGCTGGCACTTCTCCAGGTCCACGTCTTGGTCAATTAGTACCATCTCACACATGCCTGTGTCATCACTAGTCACATGGGACTGGCGGATGTGGGCCAAAATAATGGCTGGGTTGTCCAAGAATGCCATTTCTTTTTGTAAGGTTAGGTTTTAGGTTAGTTTTTTTTGCTTTGGATGACTTTTCGTCCAGTCTCACCCTTCTGTTTGTTTATTCCTTTTTCTCCTCCAGCATTCCCATGCTCTCCTCTTCTTTTTCCCCTCTCACCTTTCCTGTAATGGTACTGAATCTGAACTGATGAAAGGCAGAGATGAAAGGTGGAGAGAAGCCGTCTTTTTCTTCTCCTCGTCAGGGTAATATTCTGTGCTCCATGGTGGGAAATGTATGCTTGCCTGTTTGGGCAGAGTTAAGAGAGATTAGATGTGTGGGCTGGCAATTGTGCATTATTATTAAAGAATGGATAGCTAAGTCATTTAAAACAATGTAGGTATAGCAAGTTTAAGTCACCATAAAGTTACAAGCCAATATATTATATTGGAAAGACAAAAGTAAAACGTCTTTGGAATGTTCTCTTTCTTGTCCTGTCCACGGCACCCCCATGGCACTAACTTGGATTAAGGGGATGACATTATGAGTGAAGGGGGCTAGACTAGTGTTATAAAATGAATTATAATATGGTAACTAGGTTAATGAAAGCATGTTTGGAATCTCAAACATCTCGTAATTTTTAACTACACATTCTAAGTGAAATAAAATGTTAAACTCTTGCTGATATGCCATTATTTTATTATTATTTGTTAAAATGAAAGTGATAAAATACAATTACACACAATTAATTGTTCAGCTGTATAAGGAAGCACATATAGGCATGTCAGCATATCTGTTTGACGTCTTTGTGACATCGCTAACTATTAATTCATCCATATTGCATTGCCTGGATTGTATTTCATTTTGGTGTAATCCATTTCCAAACAAGACTAGGTCAAAACATATTATATGGCTGGACCGTGTATGGTCAACGTGCGGAATTGTCTCGCCCCACTGTTGCAGTCCAGCCAAAAAAGTAACCACATTTGTGACTTCTTTTTGAAAAGTGAAATTGTCATTCAAATATTAAAAAGTGCTCTGAGGGAGTGGTTTTTGTGTTTTTTTTGGTCAATTGTGTTGTCTCAAAAGTAGACAGTAGCCTTGCACATAAATATATACCTCTCTTTGTCAATCACAAGTAAAGCTCAAAACAACACTAACAGCAATGCTGACTTTGAGATGAGTTGAAATAAAATAGATTTCTGTCCATCCTAAGACCCGAAACACCCAATGACCCCTGGTTACATCACTGAGGATGTGTCCAAGTGCATCGCAAGATGTATGTAAGAACTGTCCATCCTAAACAGGGGGGGGGAGAGCTTTTCTTCCATGCCAAGCAATAAAGGGTCTGTAAGTAGCGTGTTTGTACTCTCTGCTTCAGCGTCCTGGGTGTCATCAATCAGGATGTCATTGTGTGTCTGTTGTTCCAGACCCAGGATGCCCTCTTGCTAGAGGGCTTTTAATATGAAACAGATACATCCGCCAATGGGGAAACTCCAATACACGGCTGACCGATGCCATTTTCAAGCCATGAATGTAAGTGCATGTTGGATTGATCAGATGATAGTTTTCTCCAAGAGTGGAAGTTGATCATGCGACTTGCATGTATTCACGTTGTTTTTGGTCGGAACTTGGAAAGATGTTTGGGCTATTTCACTGGTTTACGAAGCCAGCCATAGCACAAAGCAGACCGTTACAGTACTAGACCTCAAATAATAACTCATTTTAATTTTGTTGTTGTTGGTCTCCTAAGGTATTATCAAATTAAATTTCTTACCGTTAACAAAATGCTCAAAATGTTCATTGTTGTGTTGGCTATATTGAAAAAGACAATGACGTCAGAACTGGGCGAACTTGTGTAGCATCTAGAATTCCAATTTACCTGACTTGATTATCCAACTTTGTAGGGTGTTCATGTCCAATACACAGTGCTGCTTGAAAGTATGTGAACCCCTTGAGAAGTTTAGATGTTTCTGTTGTTTTACCACGATTTTCTTATTTTCAATTGCATGTACTTGTTTAGTGGGACTTGTTTAAGTACCCCAAAAACTACATGAAACATGGAATTAGTGTATGTGCAAAAGTAAGTGAACCCCCAGCTGCATTGGTAAAATCAAGCAGGTAACAGACTCAGGTAAAACACATTTGGGTGCTTAATTAATCATTTAAGTAGACCAATGAAATGAGACATCCTTGGGAAAGGGTTTGGCCAGCACTAATTAAAAGAGAGAGGAAACCAACCAAACCACTGTAGTTCCATACAGATCAACAATGCCAAGGGGAAAGGAGATATCCGAGGACATGAGGAAGAGGGTAGTGACAGCCCATCAGTCTGGGGAGGGCTATAAGACCATCTCCAAAAGATTCCAGCTCCATCCATCCACTGTAAGACACATCATTTACAAATGGAGGGCTTTCAACATGACAGCAACTCTGCCTACAAGTGGACGCCCATCAGAACTATCACCCAGAAGCACCAGAAAAATAACAAATCAGGTAAAGGCCAACCCACACATCACCTCTAGAGAGTTGCAGACCTCTGGTAGCATCTGGGACAAATGTGCATGCGTCTACAATCAGATGAAAATTGAATAGCCATGACATTCATGGGAGGGTTGCTAGAAGGAAGCCTCTGCTCTCAAAAAA
>OMKK01083391.1:0-11580 GCA_900302305.1 Polymixia japonica | reverse complement strand
TTTATTTTTATAAAAAAAAAATTTTTGACCAAAAAAAAAAAAAAAAAAAAAAAATTTTTTTTTTTTTTTTTTTCCTTTTCTCAGAATTCTTCCGCGGGCCAGTCCAACTTGATTGGCGGGCCGGATTTGGCCCGCGGGCCGCCAATTGAATAGCCCTGCGAGGGTTTAATAGACTTGACACAGACAAACCAATCACGTTGCTGCATTAGTGGTGACGTAGTGCTAGTGGCTCCTGGTAAACAGGGCTAGTGAGTTAACGTTAACGTTATAACATTGTTACAATATTGCATTATTATTAAAGTTAGTCAAAGCGAGCGGCTGACGACGTAAGGTAATTATAAACATTATATTATTTTGTGTTTCATGACGTGTAGTCAGATTACGTTATAGATACAAGGCCACCACTGCAGTTAGCAAACAAGCTAAACTAAGCTAACCATATATGGTTTGTTGATCAAGAGCTTTAAATCTGCAGGGTTTTACTATTAGTTTTACTATTAGTATTACTATTATTATGCACAACAACTCAGATTTATGGTTTTATTACAGATAGCATTATGTTTTATTAAAAGTTTGGCCCACGTCGTCTCTTTGAGGAATGTTTTAACAAAAACCTCAGGTCAGTTCTTATCCCAGATTATCTGTATATATATATATGAGATTGTGTGCTACAGCCAGACTTGTCATTTAAGTGGGGTCCCTGGTCTTCATGGCTCTGTGTGGCTATTTTAGGTTTCAGCAAAATGAGGACTTGTTTAATCTCACTGTTATCATTCACTAAAAGTTAGTAAAATGAGAGAATGTATGAACTATAAAGGAACTCCATAGCGTCTCCTCTCTCCAGAAATACACAAAGGACAAGCAATTCTGTTCTGTTTCAACAAAAATATGGGTCCTTGGGACAAAATCTTATCAAATGGAGGTCACTGGCTTAATACATTATCTATTTTTGGGTTCTGGGTAAAAAAATGTTTTGGAAGCCGATTTGCATTCACCTTAAACAAAAAGATCAGGGTCTGTAAGTAAGTATGTCACATATACTGGAAATCCCAAGCCAGCTAAAAATGTTACAGCAAATAAGTTCAAGTTCAAAGTGTTTATTGTCATGTGCACATTATAACACATTATAACACAGGGTCATACTGAGCAGTGAAATTCTTAAGACATGGCAAGCATCAACTACGTAGTAGGTATAGACCAAAAAGAATAAAAAAATATATATAAAATAGCAAAATAAGATAAGTAAGCAAAATAAGCAAAATAGGATAAGTAGCAAAATAAGATACAGTGTAAGTAAGATGGATAAATCTGTGTACTAAGTGTAGGAAGTCACATATAAGGGCAAAGATGAGAAGCTAAGTTGTGTATAGACAGTGATACAGTAACATGCAATAAAGAATACAGATGCATGCTGGGACATGTTGAGGTGATACAGTGATATCAGTAATATCAGCAAAAGTAATATCAGTAAAAGTAATAACAGTAAAAGTAATAAGTTAGCAGATGTAATAGTAGTTATCAGTGGTTATCAAAGTATGCAAACCAGTAGGACCCAGTAAACACTGGCAGCAGTGGTGTGAAAATTAAATATAATATAAATATAAAGTGTTTGAGTGCAGATGAATATGTCCATAAATTGCAGTACATGAGTAGTATCATAGCATACATGAGGTGATCAATGTGATCACTGATATTAATGCTGCTGGTTGAGAAGCCTGATGGTTTGGGGGGAAACAACTGTTTGTGAGTCTAGTAGCCCGGATGCTCCGGTAACGTCTACCAGACGGCAGCAATGTGAAAAGTCCATGGATGGCTGGAGTCCTTGGAAATTTTCCATGCTTTCCTAAGGCATCGTGTGTGGTAGATGTCTTGCACGGAGGGGAGGTGGCAGCCAATGATGCGCTCAGCTGTCTTCACCCTCTGGAGGGCTTTACCATCAGCAGTGGAACAGCTGCCATACCAGGCTGTAATGCAACCAGGTTGCCAGTCCAGGATCCAGTTGCAGAGGGAGGTGTTGAGACCGAGGATCCTGAGCTTGGGGACAAGTTTGGCAGGCACAATTGTGTTGAGTGCTGAGCTGTAGTTTATGAACAGCATCCTCACGTATGTGTTGCCTTTGTCCAGGTGGGAGAGGGCAGTGTGCAGCGTCAGGGCGATGGCATCGTCTGTAGATCTGTTGGGGCAGTATGCTAATTGAAGGGGTCCAGGGTGTCAGGAAGGGTGGAGCAGATGTGGGTTCTGACTAGCCGCTCGAAGCACTTCATGATGGTGGAGGTCAGTGCCACAGGGCGGTAGTCATTTGGGCAGGTGATGGTGGGTTTCTTGGGAACCAGACAGCAGACTGGTTCAGGGAGAGGTTGAATATGGAGGTGAATACCTCCGCTAGCTGGTCAGCGCATGCTCTGAGGACCCAGCCTGGAATGCCATCTGGCCCCGGTGACTTCCGAGGGTTTATTCTTTTAAAAGTTCTCCTCACATCAGCCGTGGTTAGGGTCAGGGTGCAGTCATCCTGGTCCTCAGATAGCCTCACAGGAGGGATAATGTTGCTCGCCTCAAACCTCGCGTAGAAAGTGTTGAGCTCGTTGGGGAGGGAGGCAGCAGGCTGGGCGTCGCTGCTATTTCTCCCCTTGTAGTCTGTGATGGTGCGCAGTCCCCTCCACATGTGTCTGGGGTCAGAGCTGTGGTAGTTAGACTCCAACTTGTCCCTGTAGGCTCTTTTGGCGTCTGATGGCTTTCCGTAGGTCGTATCTGGACTTCCTCAAGGTCTCCAGGTCCCCCCATTAACCCAGGCCTTTTGGTTGGGGTAAGTCCTAACATTGACCTTCGAGACGACATCATCAATGCACTTGGTGATGTAGGCTGAGACAGAGTCTGTGTACTCATCGATGTCCCTATCAGCTGCAACACAGAACATCTGCCAGTCTGTGGTTTCAAAACAGTCCTGGAGAGTGGCCATGGATTCCTCACTCCAGCGCTGGACTGCTCGAACAACTGGTTTTTCCTGTTTAAGGGAGGAGAAGAATAGAGGTGTGATCCGCCTTACCAAAGGCAGGGCGGGGGAGGGGTTTATAGCTGTCCTGTAGTTGAGAATAACAATGGTCAAGAGTCTGATCACCGCGGGTAGGAAAGTTAATGTGCTGATGATATTTAGGCAAAACTTTCCTCATATTAGCCCTATTGAAGTCGCCAACAACAATAAAAGCTGCCTCAGGGTGAGCATTCTCCAGTTCATTAATTACTCCATAAAGGTCCTCTAGCGCGCGTCTAACCATAACTGACATAAAGCATTCAAAGAGCAGACCCTTACCCACTTGCATTTTTCTACCCAAGATGTCTCGAGAGCAGTTGGTGGTGCAGCGAGCGAGGAAGTCCTTCCAGACGGGTAAAACTAAACCTCTGGAATACAGGGTCCACCAGCTGAAGAGCCTGCAACGCTTCATCACAGAGAAACGCAAGGACATTGCAGATGCTGTCAAAAAGGACCTGTACAAGGTGAGCCATAATCATAACCCCTTGAAGAATCGGGAAACGGAAAGTTAAAAATTCTCCCATTACTGGGTCATTTAGTTGTCCAGTGCAGGGATATTTTAGTCCTAGACTGATCAATATTTATGTTGAAAACTGCTTTTTTAAATGGCACCATTGGCGAGAGGAGTTAGATCATAGATCATCATTAGTGCATATTCAACATCTTTTGCCAGGTGTTGGTTACAAGCATATTTGAAGCACACATGGAAAATGTATCTGCTCATTGGATTCAAGCCCCCAATACTTTAATGCAATGTGTCTGTCAGTCTATGTTGTTGGCTGGTGCTGTTAACTGTATTCTTCTTCTTGACTTTGGATAGTAGACAGTTCCTTTCATATCTTCTGCTTTCAGAGTGAACATGGGACAGAACTGTTTGAGACTCTGGGACTGGAGGGAGAGATCAACCTGGCAGTGGAGAAACTGGCAGAGTGGGCCGCCCCTCGACCGGTAGAGAAGAACCTCCTCACCATATCAGATGAGGTGTACATCCAGCCGGAGCCCCTGGGAGTGGTGCTCATCATTGGGGCCTGGAACTACCCCTGGGCAGTCACTCTCCAACCCCTGGTTGGGGCTATTGCTGCTGGTACATAACAGTCAAATATATTAGTGGATAGGATTAAGTGCACTAATGGCATTGGGTTGTAGGTTTTGATTTGCAGAGCAAAACCACATTTGGTCAAACAGTAGGTCATAATGACTGTGTTGTCTCACAGTACTGCAGTGTAATAAGTCTGGGTGTGCTTCAACAATAGTTCTTTCATGAGGGCTGTTGACAAAAAGTCAGTGTAAAATCAATAGGAGTAGCTCAAGAAATCTAGTGGTTTGTTAAAGATTAACATGACTTTCCATTGTCTCATCTGTCTCCCCAGTTATCCAGTGAATAACTAAAATAACAATAATAATACCGGTGGTATCAGTCCATGCTCTGATCTGCAGCTTTCCTTCTTTCATCCATAGGTAATGCCGCTGTAATAAAGCCATCTGATGTTAGTCTTCACTCAGCAAAGGTCATGGAGGAACTTCTACCTCTCTATCTAGATAAGGTGGGGCTCTTCTGCTTACCTAGTTGGATATGTAAATGCTGCATTCTCCTTTTTGCACATTCTGTGTAAATACATGAGAGGTTTGAATAACTGCACATACCCTCCCTAGGATCTCTACCCAGTGGTAACAGGTGGCGTGACAGAGACGCAGGAGCTGCTGAAGCAGCGATTTGACCACGTCTTCTACACGGGGAGCAGCACAGTGGGCAAACTGGTGATGGAGGCCGCATCACGCCACCTCACCCCGGTTACTCTGGAGCTGGGAGGGAAGAGCCCCTGCTACATCGACAAGAACTGTGACCTCACTGTTGCATGTCGGTAAGTGGTACTGCAAAATTTAACATCATGAAACACATTATCATAGCCCTTAGCATTGTTCAAGGGCCAGGTGGTTTGTTACACAGAACCATCTGAGAAGTAGTACGAGTAGTACTTTCAAAAAATACTTGGCAGGTAATTGGATGAACGCCTATCATGGGCTAACTTCAACCAATCAGATCAACAAACCATATGACGTAGTAGGAGAGCGCCGAAAAGTAAACACAACAAAAAGCCGCAATCTGGGCTATGTAGTTAGCATGTCAGTAGATATAACGGTAATTCTGATATAACTGATGGCTATAGCAACATCTACGCTAACCTCTTTAGGAGCCGCCATTGTTGTTTTTGAACGAACAGTCAATTCCCGCTGTTGTCAGCTTGGATGTATTAGGTCGTCACACCTAAACCAGAGTATAGAAGGAGAGATGAAACTGTGGTGCATGTTTGACAACCATCGCTAGATGGTGCTGCGGCATCACTGCTGCCATTTTGGACTGAAAACACCAATGGGACGATAGCACAGAACCTACAGAGACACCATTGACCGCTAAAGAGAATTCCAAGTGGAATAACAGAAAACAATGTTCGGCAATCCACTGCAAAAACTATCAGTGTGACAGTACACATGTGACCCCGACACAAAACCTATCCATTCAAGTTCTGTAGAGTCAACATTGCTGATGTTAAAAAATACAAGGCCTACTTCTGAACCTAATAGACTACTGTCTTTACTTACCTGCTGCATTTACCCGCTGGGAAACTGTCCGTATATATTATACTATTATACAGTAGATGAACCCACTTCACTTTATTCGTACCTGTGATACTTACTTGTAGAGAGAAATCTAATGAAAATTTCCCTGTCCCAAGTTCTGTTTAAGATAGATTTATAAGAGTAAGTTAGCACCTTGCTATCTAACCGGATACTGTTATAATAACAGTTAATAGAATCATCTAATTATTTCCACCTAAAACTGCACTGGACCAAATATGTAGTACTCACCTTTATACCTACCCGCAATGCCTATTTGAATAATAAAAGATGTGGGGTTAGCGAGGTAACTCCAGGTTTAACCCTGGGTTTTCAGTGTCACGACGGTGGTTCACTTCTTACATCGCCATGGTAACTTATGCTGCACACCTAACCTGCTCCGGAGCAGGACATCTGCCATGTCCGTCATTTGTAAAGATAAAGATTCCACCGCAAATTACCATATTACCATTACCATTTCACCAAACACTGAGGTCATGTGATACATGATACATCTTAACAACTTAGTATATATATTTATCTTATTTTATCTTATTCCCTACTACGTAGTTGGTGCTTGCCCTGTCCCAAGAATTGCACTGTTCAGAATGACCCTATGTTATACTGTGCACATGACAATAAACACTTTGACTTTGATAATATTACCCCCGTGTGAATAAGGCTTTAGGAGAGCAAGACTTTAGAGACCTTCAAAACTCGCTGGCTTTCACCAGATCTGACTATTATCTGTATGGAAGTTATAGATTCTGAAGGATGTCATGCAAGCTTCTTCAGTCTTATCACAAATGCATTGAAGTCATGTCATTACTGTGTAACTAGCAGTACGCATTGCTTTGTGTTTCTTCGCTACAGGCACATACAGTATATGAATTCCATCGGCGATGTGGAGAATTTTGCTGTCAATAAAAAGTCATATCAACTTGTGCCTTAATGATGTGGCAGTGCGTATTAACGTACATTTACACGATCAGCATTTTTTAAACCAACAGTACTGGAATTGTGTTTGTGATTGGTTGTCTGTTGCAGACTCCGCCCCTTTTATGTGAATGCGCTCATAGCTGAATTGACAAAACGTTGATAACCACCTTCATGATACCGCTTAGTCTCGATTGCGGTTGTTAGGCTTAGTGAAGCCAGCTAACGGAAAGATATCCTGGGTATGTTGAACTTGTTTTGTAGTATAGTCTGAAGTCACAGGTGCGCAAACTGAAGGTGAAAATGAGGGAACTGAACCGGCTAAAGAAGACCAGCATGGCAGGTGTTAATCAGGAGTCAGTGATGAAGCAGTTGACGAAACTCTTACCAGCCAAAGCCTATGCTTTCGTGAGTACACAGATGTGCATGTCTCAGCATGGACCGGTGGACCACTCAGGACAAAGCTTTCTTCTCGGCTCTGCTACATGCCAGTCCAAAGTGTTACAAGCTACTGTTGAAAGTGTTTTCTATGCTATTTGTCTGCACACTGCACACATACTGCGCTGTGGCTGCTGGAGTGATGTTTAACAACTCAGAGAAGACCAACTGTGAGCAAGAGCATGACACCTTCTTGCAGCAGTTCAGCACATACACCTCCCAGGCGAGTCCCCAGGTCATCATTGACACAGAGCAGATCTCAGCTGAACATCGCTATACCTCCCAGGATAGTCCCAGGATCACCATCAATACTGAGAATATTATGGACGAACATACTGTATCTATGCTAGAATGACTACTGATTCTCGTGAACTTGTGATCTCGCGAATCCAGCTACCTCACAAGGTAACCAAGGGATAGCTCTATCCATGAGCTAGATACTGTCCCAAACTATATATAAAAACCCATATAAAAACGTAATGAAGAGCAAAATAAAATAAAGCTATTCAGATGCATCCCAACATGGTAGAAGCATTTTCCACCAGCAACTCTCTGCTGAAGAAAAATAACCATCTAAAATTCAGAACGTCAGGAAATCCCTTTCAGACTTTATATTTTACAATCTGGTTTCATCACAATAAAAACAATTTAATCTTATGAACACAATGCATTAACTTTGGCATCAGAACAGTTTAGTGCATTCGGCTGCATACAGATTGCAGATCCATTGTTTAAGATGTGACATTTTGACCTTTTTCTTCCCATGTCTATACAGTCGTATCACGTGGGGAAAATTTGTCAACTGTGGTCAAACGTGCATCGCCCCGGACTACATCCTGTGTGAACCCTGTATACAGAGTCAAGTGATCGAGGAGATCAGGAAAAGCATCAAGGTTAGTTTGAAATCAAATTAGTGTGATATTACCCATCATGCTCCCTGTGTTGAACACCTTACCTCAAGTTCTCTGAGGTAGACAGGTAAACTCTGTCTAGAGTTTTCAGAGATTTGACTCATAAGGGCCAGTAGTCCTAGAATCATATATCTTTTTCACCTTTGGTAGGAATTTTACACAGACGATCCAAAGACCTTTGAGGACTATGGCCGTATTGTCAACCAGCGCCACTTTAAAAGGGTCATGGCTCTCATGGATGGGAGCAAAATTGCAATTGGTGGGGACAGTGACGAATCCCAATACTATATAGGTATGTGGTGTGACTGCATGTTTCGCTCACAGGTTAAAATCCCACTACAGTTGTTTTTTCTTCCTGTTTCTTTAGAAAAACAATACTCACTGATTGGAAGCAAGAAGCGGTGATGTTGTTTATTTGAACCAAGCAACACCGCCTGCAAAAGTGCACATCTCAGAATTGAAAGGCTGCTTGGCCAAAGAGGCAGGTGTAAGGGGTTCAGGGGGTTTATATCTTTACAAATAGCTGTCATGCTAGGCTAGCTATGTCACAGCACTAAACAATGTACATCATATCATGTGGGAAATAGTTATTTGGCTCTGATAAGAAAATGTAATTTTCCGCCCAAAATACTCTTAAATGAACATTTTCAGACTTGATTCATTGTGGGAAGCCATTGTACAGCATCAGAATGCATGTATCAACTAACAAATGTAAAAATCCATCATGTAGTCATTAAAGGAACCTATGAGACGCTTGTTTTTGTCACGGAGAGCAATGTCAATCCATATTTATTGTATATGATTTACCTATCCTGCCAGCCCCCACCGTGTTGCAGGATGTGACTGGGGAGTCAAAGGCGATGCAGGAGGAGATCTTTGGGCCGGTGTTGCCCATCATCTCTGTGAGCGGCGTAGATGAGGCCATCCAGTTCATTAATGAGAGGGAGAAACCCCTGGCCCTCTACATCTTCTCCCCTGACAACAAGGTAAACCATATCACCACTAGACACCCATTTGGTTCTGATTTTTCAAGTCAGATTAGATTAGATAAGATTAGATTAATTTTCTTTCTCTGCATGGGGAAATTGGTTGTTACAGCAGCCAAAAATAGAATACAGAATAATGACTGCTAAATCAATAGATATATTACACCAACATAATAACAATAATAGCAACACTATAGTGTGTTTAGTACAGAGTAAAATTTATTAAAACAAAAATATAAAAATACATGAATTCACATCTTAATGATAATGATCTAGCTCCTGTATGTTGGTTGTGCAAATACTCTAGAACATATGAGGATATGTAGACTTATCAATCAAATATCAGTATGAATATGTAGATATTTGTCCATTTTTATTAGCACTTTAAAGCTCGGGTAGGCAGTTTTTTTTAGTGTTTTATGTGGCAAAAATGTCATAATACCCTTTCAGCTCTCAGTAATTGAAGTGTGAACATATATGCATCCATGTGTGGGAGCTTGGAGTCTGGTTGTTGTTCTTCTCCACATCTGTCTGCGTCTCCCGCAGACGAACCGGCCAGGTTCTGGTACAACTGGATTTGAACTGGAGTGTCGTCATCATCAGAGCCAATGCTCTCATCTTGAAAGCTCTGATAATTAAAAAACATTGTTATTTTATATGTAGCTAGGTAGCTTTTGTAATATTTACGGATAGTTACGTTGCTTCGTTAGCCAATGCTAACGTCTATGTAGCTTCGCTCCTCTAACATCTAAGCACAATTACATGTACTGTATGTGTATGTTCAAATTCTCTCTAAATCGCTCTCTCTTCATCTTTTTTCCAAAGTTTAATGGTACAATATAGATACAATTTAGCCCACATCGCAGTGTTGCACACATTTATTTGTGTACAACTTTGACTGACAGGTGATCAGAAGAGTGATAGCGGAGACATCCAGCGGAGCCCTGCTGGCTAATGACTGTCTGGTCCACTTTACCGTTAGTGCCCTGCCCTTTGGAGGAGTGGGTGAGTATATACTGTAGCAGGACCGTGTACTATGAACTACCAGGACTTCAGCAGGAGTAGATTGTTATTTTTTCACATTGATCACACTTTCCTGTCAAAGTGCCCTTGTGTTTAATTCCTTTGTAACATTATAGTAGAGTCATGGTGTTGTAGTTCTACTGTACCTTGGTCTACCTGTTCTGTCCTGACTCCAGCCATGAGTGACAATCCCTTCCTCTGAACTCAGGTAACAGTGGCATGGGCCGCTACCATGGTCAGCACAGCTTTGACCAGCTCAGCCACCTGCGCAGCTGCCTTATCAAGAAACTAAACATGGAGGGAGTGAACGCCATGCGTTACCCGCCCCACACTGCCAAGAAGCTGGGTTGGGCACGCTTCTTCCTCCTCAAGCAGGTCACCCTGGGCAAACTGAGGCGAATGGCACTGCTGGCTACGTTAGCCGCCCTGGCCGCATTCGTGGTACAGGTACAAAAAACTGATCATCTTTGATGTATCTGTCATAAGTTCCCACCTTTGTTTGTTTGCTCTATATTTGTTTGTTTGCTCTATACAACAGAAAAAAATCAACATAAAAACTAAAACAGTAAGACAACAAAGGGAAATACAACAACTTCATAAACTTCACGGAGGAGAAATAAAACAAGTAAAAACCAGAGAAATAAGAGAGGAGCAATACGAGAGGTACAACAACGTAAAACAAGTAAAAACCAGAGATAAAAAGGGGGAATAAAAGAGACAAAGTGGCAATCTGGAAGATCTCTGGAGATTTTAATTTAAATAAATGTCTGTTCAGTCACTATCTACCTAGAATGAGTTAACACAATGGTGACTGAGCCTCTGGCCCACTGATGAAAGCCCTTGCATTTGCAGTATCATGAGTATTAAGAACCGGGTGTCTGTGGCGACTTCCCCACCATGCAATCAAACTAGTGTTAGTGACGCAGCTGAGGAGCCCTGACAGCAGAAGTCTCGTCACCTTTGGTTATGAGTCGGGACTTATGTCACCATTCATCCCTAATTTGAACCGTGAAGCCACCATGAGTCACAGAGAGACCGAGAGTTATTGCAGCCTCTTTATTTTTTAAGTTAGCCATACCTCTTAATAAAGGTAGATTTTTAGGATTACCATTAACAAGACTAGGTCAAAACCTGCTATATGACTGGACTGTGTATGGTCAATTAGGGGTGGGTGGATTGATACCAAAAGTATCGATACTACAGATACTATGTGTCATTTTGAAGATCGATTCTAGCATTAATTGGATCGATACCAACAAAAAAAATGGATCTATCTCTCTGTCTTTCTCACAATTTTATTTAATCAACAAGTAGAGAAACTGTCTCTGCAAACTCCATTCCGGTGTCATCTTCCTGACAAGAGTGTAGATGTTCTGAGCATGTGAACACGCTTCTTAGTGCATGAACTCTTTGCTTCTCTGCTGCTGCTGTGTGCGCTCACTGTGAAACAACACACGTTGCAAGACCGCTCCTCTTTAGTATTACTTGGTATCAGATCAAAACCAAAATTTGTGGTATCGCCCACCCTTACATGTGAGAAATGGTGGCCAAAAGCCTTGATACTAGAGGGCAGATGTCTTCATAACATAAGGATCACGCCCAACATATGTTGTGATTTTCTGTTTATACCTTTCTCTCGTAA
>OMKK01083389.1:0-12136 GCA_900302305.1 Polymixia japonica | reverse complement strand
ACCTGATGATGTTTCAAACTCTGCGAACCACCAAAATGGCAAGAATTAGACAAAGGTTTTTCAACCACAAGTTGGTTAGTTGATAAACTGGTGAATTTTCACAGAAAATCCAGAAAAAAACATGATCCTATGTATTGTCTAGATTACAACAAGTGATGTGTATCAGTAGAAGATTGCCTTGAACATCAATTAACAGCTGAAAAAAGAGAGTTTAGGGTTTCATACTACACCGGGGAAAATTTCTTTTGGGACCTCCAAAGGGCTTTAGAGAGCAATAAGATATTCAAACTGGTCTAATCTGATTCAATTTAATCAAATTTGTGGAGTGATTTTGACATAACTTGCTTAGTACAAAGCATCAAAGTGAATAACAATATATGCTGTCTCAAAATGTGTTGTTGTTAACAAATGGGTTGAAATTTTATTTCCAAAATGCGTGTTGTGCCAAAATATGTAGAGCTGTGATAAATTCCCCTTTCGGACAGATGTATTGGTCCTTCTTACCGTGTCAGGCTGGGTCACATTCTGACTGGTATTGTCCTTCCCATGGGGAGGAACCGGACACTCATGGATGGTGGAGCTGTTCAAGGCCGGCGTGGGGTTGGTGGTGTTGACCATGGCTACCATGGCAACGCTGAGGTTGACACGGAGACCGTAAACCACGGAAAAGCCAAAGAACATCATGATGGCCAGGCTGAGCCGAGCCGAGCAGCATTGTGGAGGGACTGTTTATATGCCGTGACAGCGGGGATATGATAGACAAATCGAGATATAGTAAACAGATCAAGTGCAGGTTGAAAACAAGAAGATATTCGGTCTCGTGACAGTGTCAAGGTCTAACCCTAAACCCTTGAACTTCGTCACTACTGCCCCATACAAAATATACACAGATATGGCATGTAGTTTCACAGTTTGAAGATTCCCTAAAACCACCATTTTCCTTGATTTGACCCACACTGGTGGATCTAAAATCCATTTCAATAGATACGGGTCAAATTTGACCTGGAACAGCCTCAATGTACAAAAATTGGTAGCACCTGTACAAAAGCATAACATTTTTAAATATTTTAATTTTTGTGCATTTTGGGTCACTTCAGGAAATGTCATCAAATTCCAGGCTAAAAGAATGGCATTTAGGGTGTTTTTACTGATGTCAAAACAGGTAAAATTTGACCCGAACAGTATGTAAGTCATGTAAAATAGACCAACCACACTTCTGTGCCTTTTTTACTGTGTATTTTATTTGTACACATTTGGAACCAAAGGCCATGTATGTTGGATTTTTTGTTGATCACTGGCAGCAATTTCATGTTGCTAACGCTGTAATGCTTTTACTGCAGCAATTCTTACTGTTTTATTCTACTGTACATTATATAAAGTAAAGATGACTCATTCACTTTTAGATTCAACACTCACTTTTACATTCAACACTCAAGCAAAAGTGTAGAGTGGTTTACAGTAAAAGGAAACTGAATTATAAAAAACAATGGATTTCATATTGTCTATTGTATGCAGGTAGAACTGAAACATGAAAAGTAAAGCAGTTTTTGGAATGTCATCAACTGTTAGTATTTTGAAAGTCATTGTGCTCTGATTGACCATACATGTTCCTCTTGGATAGAAAACACGTGCTTGCGTTTTGAAAGAATGATTTGATACTGAGTCGGGTTTGCCATGTTTTGATAGAGTTAGTGTATGTAGAGAAAGTTGTTTTGCATTTTTAAATGTAGAGTTGGTATTTAATTAACAAAATGTGGTTTTGAACAGAAAATGAACTATTTGGCTAATTGTGTGATGTAGGTGTGTTGCTGTGTTAAGAGTTTAGAAAAAAGTATCTTAAATATAGGGAAACACTCGATATAGCGATTGTAAAAAACTGTAATAGCGTTATCCCACTGCTCATTCGATACCTACATTATTGGCTATACCTAGTATTAGGCAATAGCACCAGAATGGGCTTCAGTTCACACAATGTCCACTATGACCAGAGGTGAATATTTTCCAAAGCATGTGATTATACAGGACCAGCAGTTTAACTAAAGGAGCTGACACTTAAAGATATGGAGGACATTGCACAACAGGTCATCTCGGGCAACTAAAGTGCCGAGGAGTACAAATCATTTGCTGAATAACTAGAAGGAGTTTTTCCAGCTGTAGGCATAGCTACCTTCTGAGAAAATAACTAGCATGACTAGCTGTTGTCTAGATAACTAGCAAAAACCTGACTGTACTGTGTCATTCACAGAAGGTAAAAGGCCTGTTGCTTCAATACATGACATCATTTTGTTTAGATGTTAGGGTTTACAATTACAACCTACCAATAAGACAGACGTGAAAAGGATAGAGAATTTAGACACAAACTCTGGCAAAACTGTAGTACTTTGCGCGCAACAATGCATATCCTATGTGGCAACTGGAGAAAACAGTTTTGGGGTTTTTGACACATGGAATTCATTCCTATTGCCATGGTGAAAGTAACATTTTCTTTGGTCCAATGTCTTTTTTGTATTCCCAAAATAAAAAAAGAAAGCAGTTGTTCTCTGTCTGATCATTTTTATGTGTCACAAACCCTCATTTATTTCTTCATGAAATACCTTTTATCGGACTAAAAACACACCTGTATTATTCCCAATGAGCGGTTCGGTGTCTTCACTCTCATTCACAGAGACAGAATTGCTGGAGTAACCATTTTGTGGTGGCAGCATGGCAGTCAGCTGGCACAGGAATAGTTTACAAAATGAAGTTACTGTTTCATGGTATCTGGAAAATCTGTTTGACAGATAAACGTACGATAAACAAGTCACAATAGTAATCGGTCATAGAAACAAACAAAGGATCATGCACAGATTGACACAAGTGCAAGTATTCATGCACGCAATGCTCCACACATAGAAGCTGTGAGATAAACAAGTGACAGACAATCAATGTGCAAGACAAATCAAAGCAAAGATCAAATCAATCAACCAAATACCTGGTGACTTTTCGAAAGACAGTGGGGTCAAATGTTGTCAGCTTGATAACATTGTTAAACACAATCACAATTTATATTGAAGAAGAAAATCCATTTCACAAGTTGGACCAGTTGGATTGAATCTGCACGTACTTGCTCAAAATGACTATGCTGGATGGCCCAGATGGATGATGAAGATGATGAAGGAATCAGCTTGGTTTATGACGTACCTCATTCGACCAGAACCTGTGAATGAGATATATATAAATATGCATTGTTCAAAGATCTTATTAAGCAGCTGGTCTGAGGTGATCAGGTCTAAAGAGACACATCAGTTGAATGATCCTCGTAGTACCATACCAGTCTTATCTTATCTGAGGAAGGTGTCAGATCCCAAAAAGGATTGATTTGAAATGATTGAGTGTGTGAATGACTTAAAGCAATTCTGTATACTGCTATGGAACCTTTACACACAAAAGTGCTGATATGTGTGCGTGTATGTGTGTGTGTGTGTGTGTGTGTGTGTGTGTGTGTGTGTGTGTGTGTGTGTGTCACTAAAGGCTGATATCAAGTCCAGTGCTGACCAGTGTGATGCCTGTTCAGAGATGGTTAACTTAAAAAAAAGTCACGCAATTGTAGATATATTTAAAATACATACACAGAATTACTGTCTACAAAGAACAAAGAATGAAAGCAAGAACTGAGGTCAATCTTGTAAAACTGCCAAACTCTAAACAGCATCTCAACTTGTGTGTATTTCTGTGTGTGTATGTGTGTGTGTGTGATCGTGTGTGAGTTATTGTGACGTCTTTGAAAGTCACACTGTGAGGACCTCATTTATCTAAATTTGACAGAAACAGACAACTGTCAAAGTTAAGTCTGCAAAAGAAACATAACAGATTTTGATTACATGTACTTACAAATAATTCTTGGCAGTTGTTTTAACCAGTATTTACCTGCGTCAATTTAAATGTCCTAGCCTATGCACTGTACACTTCAGTGAAATTTTAGCACAATTAACATATTTTTACAATAATGTAGCCAAATACTTAAAAATAGTCTTGTCTGAAACCTTTTAAGCCTAAAGACCTCACTGGGTCAGGATGAATTTGGTTGAGTGGTTAAATTTGATTTCCCTTTGGAGGAACTAGATTTAAGCTGATCTGTTGCCATACCAACCAATTTAGTGCCGGTTTCTATGCATGGGAGGGGTCAAGGAAAGTGAATGTACTCTCCTTTTTACACATTATACACCAAACATTATACACCAAAACAATCTCCCTGACCAAGGAGCATGCTGCTTGTTTCGTTTCCAACATAGGCATCCTGGGCTTTGACTTTCTTTCCCATCAAAATGAACAGTGATGTATAAAGAAATTGCACCTTGCTCATCCCTCATTCTCATTATTATTCTCTTTATTACTGTAAATAATTTAAACTATGACAGTATGGGATTCAAAACAAAGTAAAAATGGTCACTAATTATTTCTATTGTATAAGAAGGTTATTACTAGATTACATTGCAAGTCACTGTAAACAAATTCCAGGTCAAACTAACTGTAGCATTTCAACATTTCAGTGTATTAAACTAAATAGTAGCCTACAATAACATAAATCTGGATTACTTTTGGGATTACCATTGTGGCTGGACCAGACTCAAATCCCTTATACTGTAATTATAATAGAGTAAAAAATATGCAGACACATCACACAAGAGATTATAAAATTTTGGTTACCCAAAATAAAGGTCTCCGAAACAGGTCAGCGGGTCTTTCAAAGTGGGGCCTCACAGGGCTCTGACTTGTTAGATCAATTTTAGGTATTTTGTATTTCACTAAAGCTTACCTTGTGAAGTTGTTTTCAGGACTGTTGGCTCAAGCACTTGCTCAGTTCAGATGAGATATGAGATGGATGAGATGAGATAGTTGTCCAATTAATAAACGTGAAATAACAAAGATCTCCGGTTATCGTCTCATGTTATTGCCGGCTAGAGACTGGGGCTGTGTTAGATTACAGTCTGCTATCACTGTCATTTACAACCAGGAAAAAACACAGCAGTCACATGAGCAACAGGGGCGTCCGCGTATGCGCAGATCTGTATGCCAAAGGAGTAGACGCAACTGGTTCACTGAGGTCGTTCCATATGATATGAACATCAGGACGGATCATGTAACGTGTCAGCATCAGAGAGACTCCACTTTCGACTACTTCCGTCTCTTAAAATATTCTTAAACAGACTAGACCGCTTATTTTTTTGACCAATTTGGTCAATGAGAGTGTCTCACATTCGGTCCAATATATTGTTTTCTGCGAGGGGCTTATTTGATTTAGCCATACAGCGCAATATTTAAGGTATTATCAAGCTACTGATTGCGGTATGAGACTTAGACACGACTTTAAATGAGTAAAAAACACTTTTGTTTAGCAGAGTAGTGTGGTGCAGTCAGTAATTCATTTTCACACGGTTCTTGCATAAATGAGCTGCTGTACATATTATTTGTGGATACCCTGCTAAATAACTAACATGACTATACACGGTTTAATTGTATACTGTTGTGTGATGCCCTAGCCCACGCTACATTAGTTTTGGTTCCGCCTTAGCGGAAAGGGGTTTTCATAGGTTGAATGGCGTGAAAACCATCTTGACATTTAAATACCAACATCTTTGGTTCTGTTTTTTGGTGGTTTCCTTCTTAGGTCGTTGCAAGATACAATTTTATATACAAATATATAAATAAAATCCAACTACATTGTTTCTATGGTTGTTGTTTGTTTTTTTTTACCCCAAAATGGGTTATCTTACAGTTTATCACCGGGGGAAAAACGTTCCGTATCTGACTTTGTTTAAATGTGTTGTTATGGAAACGACTCTACTCAAGGTGGAGTGTTGATTTGCAGAATCACTCAAACCCAAGTATACATGAGCCAGGCTGTCGATAGTTAGCACTAATTAAGCATTATCATCAGATTTTTAGCTAACAGGTAACTATAAAGAGTCGAACCCATGGCCCATTACAGAGTAAGTATTCGATAACATAACTTTCTGTAGTTTGTATTCTTGTAACAGAGGCTATGTTGCTGCTAGGCTAACGTTAACCTATTTCTTTACAGTCTGCTGCCAGTAGTATCTCTGCACAGCAGTGTGTTGCGAGCAAGTCGACATAGTTTTAACCACAAGCGTCGTGTTCGTCAAGACCAGGCGTTGTTAAATATGAGGCAAATTGTACTATTCAGTGTTAGAAATAGTTTGCCAATAGACTACAACTGTCAGAAGTATCTGTATGACTGTGTTTCAGGCCTCAGAATCCAAACGAGAACAATTTAGAAGGTACCTAGAAAAATCTGGGGTGCTTGACAGTCTCACCAATGGTATGTACATCAGGAGGTATACATACCTTCTGAATTCAGCATCATTTTTTGTTTATTTATTTATTTTTAAGTACAGGTTGGTAAAGGGATACTTAATTTCCTGAATTTCCCCAAGGGGATGAATAAAGTATCTATCTAATTGGCTTTTCATCGATGCCTAGATTTTGCTACACCATTAACATTTCATATCCCTTTTTGCAGTATTAGTGTCACTTTACGAAGAGACCGACAAGCCAAATAATGCATTGGAGTATCCTTTTTATGTGTGCATTTAAAAAATGCCTTTAGCTGTTATTGTGTCCTCACAACTAAGGTAATGGTATGTTTTCATGAGCCTAAATCCCAGAATCTTTCTAAATAGGAGCTCTCAGACATATGTTATACACACGTTGAGGAAATGATTTCAAACATTATCTTTCAAAATTCCCTGCAGATACTTCCAGGTTGTTTTATTTTAGTAACACTAGAAATGTTACGTATTGTAACTTTAAAGATGCATTAGGACCACAGACAGGAACTGCCTGTCTCCGCCCTCTCCACAATTTTGAAAAATATGAAAGGGGAGTTAGAGGTGGTAATATGATCACATCTCAAAGTCTGAAACACACTAACATGTCATTATTCAGACAGATTTTTTGACTGCTAGTTGGTGATAGAAAGCCAAGATTTGTACAGAAAATCCTGCAAACATCCTGAAAACATTATGCTATGTTTTGTCAAGATTACAACAAACATGAATGTGTTTCATTATAAGATTGCCTTGTACATTAATTAACACCTAAAAAAGAAAGTTAACTTATGGTTTCATCACCCTTTAAAAGTGTTATCTGTAAGATAGCTAAATTACTGACCTCTAGTGTTAGTGAGGTGAAATACACCAACAAAGCAAGAAGCAATGCTTGTCTCTGCCTACAACTGGTTGTTTATTGGCTGCATTTTATGCATTGATGGACAGGCTGAGAGGAGGATCTGTTTGACAGGTGGTCAAAAAACAGAAAGTAGAGGGAAATGGCGCCACTGACACACAATCAAAACAGAGAGAAGAAGCTTTCAGACCATCACCATTATACTATATCTTGTGTGACACAATATGGTCATTTGACTTTTTGTTTGATTTTAAGTTATTACAGCTAACACTTTTTAAACTGAATGTTGAAAGAATAGATTGACCTTCACCCACACAGTTTCATAAAGCACCACCTTGGTGCATCTGGTCCAGAGCCAGTCGATGATGAGGCCCTCCGCATCGAATTGGCTGAGCTACAACAGAAATGTGATCTGCTCATGAAGGAGAACAAAGAGCTCAGAAATAAAGTAAGATACTAGGTGGCATTTCTTCTTAAAATGTTACTAATATGTAGAACCGCCCATTTTTAGCACATTGTAAATGAACCTTTTCTAATCTATTTAAAAAAAAAAAAAAAAAAATCTTTTTCAGCTTTTGCAGTATGAACCATCACCTGAGGAAGGGGCAGCTGAGTAGAGTACAGGAGAGGAGGGATTTCATTGTTGCTTTTCAAAAAAACATGTACAATAATATAATTTCTTTGTAGTTTTGTTAATTCTGTTAAGTTTCTTGTTAGTTCTGTTAAGTTTGTTAATGCTTATTATCCAATTATGGATGAATGTACAGTGAATCTTAAAATTGCTGTTTATTTCTGTTTGTAACAAGGACCTTCTACGTTCTAATTAATAAAAAAAAATGGTCTTAGAGCAATCTGCATCAATAATTTTATTGGTGTCCCAAACTTTATCAGTTCCCAACCATAGATACTGCTTAACAACTTGACCACAGATATGAAATAACTTCATGAACAAAGATATTGAGAACTACATTTCTTGTTAAAATAACATTTTATTTGTTAAAGAACTTATCAATTTTATAGATTTGTTAATATTTATTTTAAATAAAAGTATTAAAAAAAAACCAATAAGTCACTTTCCACAAGCCTGATAAGAAATTGAGATCTGATTGAAAATCACAAATTGAAAGACACAAATCTTAAGTAGGTAACCATTAGTACCACCACAGCAAAGATTTTGGATTGTACATACTTTTTAATTATTGATTGCAAGATTGTTGCAAACTAATTAAGAGCAGTGAATTTACTCTTCTTGCTGAATTACTGTCAAATACGATTAGCATAAAACAGGTAAACACAAAACAAGATATAGACTGCAGTGAATACAGAGATGGCACTCAATCACTTATACATGATGGCAGAGAAGTTGGATTAATCCAAAGAATTAAAATAGAAAATTATTGATTTAAAAATTCAGGTTACATAATGGAAGATTACTGCCTAAAGCAGCATTATAGATTCTGTGGTTCAGTTTTCCATTACTTTCTGCTCTCTCGTTGTAAAGTAAGGTTAGAGGCCCGTCAGAGTGTCTGAAATAGACTGTAAAACAAGAAATCCATTGTGGTCTGGCTGTGAATGTCAATAAGCATCAACAACAACTATTTAGTAATATCTATTGAATTTGCAAGTTAAAATGGATATCAGAGTGTTTCCTTGCTTATTGCTCCTGTAACTGTTTTTGCTTTTGAAAAGGTGCTCTTTGGAGTCAAGGGGACAGTCTGTTGTATAAGGAAAAGAAACCAAGGCTCTTTCTTATTTGCAAAAGTTAAAATGCGATAATTGCCTTAGGTAGCCACAGCACAAAACAAAGTGTTCTGGCTTTCTTATCTTTTAAATGTCTATAGCTGCTCAAAATATGTGAATAGTACAATATATTGTCTATATAACTTTGCATGTAAGCAATGGCCAACTGAGATACACGTTTAGATCTGTAGGTCAGTTGGAGCTCGCCTGCTGCTGGCGCTGCTCCCCACGGACACTTGGCGATTGGAGGCAGCTGAGGCAGCGGGACTGTCACTCTCACGGCTGTGCCGAGATGCAGAGCTCAGCTCCCCCGCCGAGTCCGGGCTCTGGGGCCCACTTAGCCTCTTCGGGTCTGATTTAGAGAGCGTCCTGGTTTGGGGGCCAACAAAGCTGCTACACAGCTTGATGCTCATGTGCCCCTGGTACGAGTCCGCGCTGTCTGAACCATTGCTCTCTATCACTGTGGAACAGTTCCAGGGCAGACTGACCCTCCGTGATTTCCGTGCAACGCCTGACGAGGCAGGGCACGAGGAGGTGTCTGGTACCGGGAGGGTGGGGTACTCGGAGCTCCCACGCTCCAGGTCGTGGTGACGGGCCAGAGACCGGGCAAGGTCCTCTGGCTCGTCCTGCTTGTCGACAGGAGGAGAGCGCGTCTCGCTGCTTGTGTTATTTGAGTTGCTGTTCTGCTCAGCGGACCTTGGCACTACCTCCTTGCTGTCCTTGTGGCTGTCTGAGCCTGGCCTTGCACCAGGGTCCCCCTGTATTGGAACAAATGCGGCGGAGGCATTGAGAAGTGGGTATGAAGGGCCATTGCCCTGCTTTTCCAGCAGTAATGTGTATCCACTTGGTGCCGTGGGAATAGTAGCTTTGCGGCCCACAGAGGTGTCTATGCAAACCTGATGCACAGCAGAGTTGTTTTGTGACTTGCTGACATAGTAGTCGTCGAGGTCATCCTTGAGATGTGGGTAGTCCAGGATGCCCTTCTTGAACTTCTTGTAGCCCAAGTGCATAACCTCAAGTAAGCTGAGGAAGAGAGAGATACAGGCAATTGCCTGCATGAATATCATGAAGATCGTTTTCTCCATGGGCCTGGAAAGAAAGCAGTCCACCACGTTCGGGCAGGGCTCCCTTTCACACTTAAAAAGCGGGTCCAAGTGGTGTCCGTAGAGAATATACTGGCCCATCATGAAGCCGACCTCCACCACAGAACGGGTCACAATGTGGGCCACGTAGGTGCGCAACAGAGAACCCCTCAGCGGCGCCTTGTTGAGCTTGCCCTGCTCTAGCTGCCTCATCTCCCGCTCAATCCTCCTCCGCACCTCCACCAGCTCTGCGTCCACCGACTCAAGTTCTCGACGCAGGGCCGCTTTCTTACCGTGGCGTTCCTTCTCCAGGGCCCTCAGCTGGTAAATGGCGTGACCCATGTACATCAGCGACGGTGAAGACACGAATATGACCTGCAGAACCCAGTAGCGGATGAGGGAGATTGGGAAGGCCCGATCGTAGCAGACGTTGCGGCACCCCGGCTGCTTGGTGTTGCAGATAAAATCGGACTGCTCGTCGTTCCACACGTCCTCCGCAGCCACTCCCAGCACTAACATCCGGAATATGAACAGGATGGTCAGCCAGATCTTGCCGACCATAGTGGAGTGGATGTGCACCTCCTCCAAGATCCCGCCAAGGAAGTTCCAATCTCCCATTTTCACACGGGTGACGCTGTGATCAATGGGAAGAAAACGGACATTATTGTTCAGTTATTGCTTCGCTGTTAGATCAGTAAGCCTATATTGTTATTGGTTTGTGTTCATGTTATGTTACCAACAAACAAAATAAATCAGGCCATTTACGTCACTGGACTGTAAAACAGTTAATACTAAAATATCAAGATATATGAAAAAATATATATATTTCCAGTTATTCAGCCTTATACTATAGGCAAACAAAAACAAAGATAAAAGATCTTTACTTATTCATGGTGTTATAGTTTGCTATTTTAAAGTATTTTCTTAGCTTATTTACACCATTAACAAATATATTGTTTTATCAGCATAGATTGTCATACAACAGAATTGTCACCTGCTAATAAATGATTATTGACAGTCGTTAGACGTGACCCATAATCATTTCAAAATAGTCAAATGAACATCAATAATGGTAACGCATGATGTCATTCTTGACTTAATAGGAGTTATTACCAAAACAAAAGACAGAATAGGAGTCTCCTGTACAAAACTGATAGCTGTGCTCACAGTGTCCAAAAAGTTGCTTATCAAGAAAGCTGATATAAGAATTAAGCTATTAAACATGAATAAACCTACCTTTCATTTTGGATATGTAATGTAAAGGTAAAGACCTATTGCAGCAAAATCTGCTGATGAACTACACATGGTTACCGTTTTTAATCCTCTTCCAGAGAACTGTAAATGTAAAAGTTTAAATGCTGATTCCAGGGTCCACTGCTGCCAAACACTAGAAAAGATTAATCGCAGCCTACCGTAGTTGTTCAGAACTTATAGCCCACAAAAACAAAATCAATGCTGTGTCCTATTTACATTTACCTTGCAGCGGTATGAACGGACTGCTGCCAGTGGTGGTGGTGGCTCTTGCAAGTCATTGGGGGTAAAATGTGTTGCCAAATAGTCAATCGTTTATTGTCGTCCATTTCTGGTTGCTCTCAGTGGACCGTGAACCTGGATGACCCTCCTAGATTCACCCCATGTACTACAGGACAACACGGAGAGCTGGTACACTGGTTTGGCCCCTGTGCCCTCTGATCTTCTGTGGTGGGAAGGCATCTCTGTACACCTTGCAGTGAGATGAAAATCCATGGGATCAAATATATCTGACATGGTTCAATATGCACGACTGAATGTTGTTACATAACATGCACGTGACTGTAAGATTTATCAAAAATCTCTATTTTCTCATAATTAATTTTAAAAGAGGATATTATGACTTATTTCCAGCATATTTGTTGCATAGTGAAATACATCTCAACAAACTCCTGTGATAAGCTGTGTAATGAGATTCTTCTTAAGTGCATTCAGACTTTCAGTTTCATTTTTAGTAATTGGAGCTCATCCACATCCCAGTATCTACAGTAACGTTAAGCTAAGCTCTGTGATATTCTGTTATACAGGGTCATGATACCAGGTTGGGATGCCAAGCACTACAAGTCAATATGGTTTGGGATGGAATCATTAAACTCACA
>OMKK01083387.1:0-15050 GCA_900302305.1 Polymixia japonica | reverse complement strand
TGTGTGTGTGTTCGTGTGTGTGTTCCCGTAAGACGGGGAAAGGCGCATTGCATATTTCACTTCCATATGTTACCCATTTTCCTCAGGGGAATAATCACATTAGAGTGAGTCACACTTGACCTCCCTTGCAGAGGATTTAAATAGATCATAAATGCTCACACTGATGTGTCCAAATCATTGATATCTGTTTTGGGGGCTTTAATGTTCCGTTGATTTTGTTTTCAAAATTCAGTGCATTCATTTTTGATAAGAGTAGGAAGCGTTCGTCAACTGCATTTCCATATGTTATGAATTTTTATCCACAGTCTTTATTAAGTATGGAAGAACTGGAGTAAATGATTCAAATACAGTTGCTTTGAAGGCGTTCATACAGTTAATTTATAAGCTGAGGTCTCGCCCTCATTGCTTTCACTGATGTCCTGATGAGATGGCCATTGTATGTGGATGATGCAATTAGCACAGATACATTAAACATGAGCCGGGCACTGGAATAAAATGGAACAGATGGTAAGCATATTTTGATCTGAGCCAGACTGAATAATTTCCTCTGCTGATGAAACTGCATCTCCAAAATTGTTACTAAAACTTCCAATTGGTTGTTAGCAAAGTTTTAGTTCATATTTTCAAGTTGTCTTGATTCGGCCCAATGTCAAAAAATCTGGTTCAAAAAATAGTTCATCTTACTAGAATTGTGAATCCCTCTTAAAAGTAATTTGCAGTTACTCGTATCTTTGTGGTAAGATCCGTTCTTGTCCTGGCGGGCAAAGCTTTTGTTGTGTGAAAGGTCTGACGACCTTTGTCGAGACAGCATGAAGCCAATGTAGCAGGTTAGCATGTGAGGTTCAGATACGGTGTCTAGACCTACCTGTCAGGTTAAATAAAAAATGTCAGTGCATTTCAGGTTCAGGGTATAATACCTTTCAAAAAAAAAAAAAAAAAAGTAATATGGCCTATTGCTTTTTTTGACACAATGTGGGTATTATTATCTGGGGACTTTGCCTCGTGAATGTAAAACCTTTGAAAAATGGTTAACTCATGCTTTGACAAATGGCAGTTCCATGGAGTTAGAAGCCAGTCAGCTTTTTCCTGAACTACTGACCTGATCAAGTATGTAGCTTGTTACGGAGGTCATGAATTGTTCCAGTTCAGCACACATAATCAGGTGAAGTCCCTGGTTTTATCACTCAACTTGTCAGGAACAAAGCCGCTAGTATCAAGGGCAGCAAAGGTCATGAATTGCATTAATAGGCCACCAGAGATCAATTAATATCGTCACATATGAACAATTTCCTTTTTAAAAGGTTTATTTAAGTTTATGCAATACAATACAATACAATGTAGCAGCTGGTTATCCAGGTGCACATACAGTACATTGTATCCATGGGCCATATAAAAAGCAATTTTCATCTCACTATTATGCTTATTAAGCTTATTTTGCTCGAAAGGCTTCGGTCCTGTTACTGCAAGATAATAATTTTTTTTAACTTTTTTTGTGATGATTTCTTTTGATGTTTGGTCACTAGTGAAAATAAAACCACGGAAATGTTTTTTCACCCTACTTTTTGTTTGACTACATTATGCATTACAGACTGATTCATTCCGTCTGACAAGGAGCCCATAATTGAATGTGTCCTTCGTATGCTGTGGAAGCTATCAAGACTCACCCACGTTCGAATTCATTGCCTCCGGGAAGCCTGCTCCCCATTCTACCCCAATTAAGATTGTTTCACCATGTCATTACTTTAAGTATAACTCTCTAAAAATGAAATGCAGGGAAGAGGGAGAAAGCTGAGATAAGGGTCAATTTTAACACTAAAGCCAACCAATTAGGCAGTATTTTATGCTGCCACACTGCTCATGAGAAGGTTTGTATGAACAGATGTGTCAGGTAGTCATTCACTTGTCCGGACAAAGACTAGTTCTTCCTTCCCACCATGCATTGCACCGTGCTCTTCGTCTATTTTCACTCTGACATTGCAGAATGAAAACAAAAACACAGGATTGGCATATTTTTATCGGTGATGTATTTGGGGGTTTTAAGTAAACTTCCTACTTTCTGTTGAACCTGGCATACATTCACCTCCTCCCCGCCTCAAGCCCCTTCATTGGTCGGCGAGAAAAGCGGAACTCCCCTATGTCAGTTTATCTTCATCTCAGTTGTCCAAGGTCCCACCACCTATTAACCGCAGAGGCGAAAAAGGTCTTCCCTTGTTGCACAGCTCCAGCAAAAAGAAAGGAAGACAGACAAACAGACAGACAGGAGGAAAGACAACAGTGGGATTTGCTGTTCCATTCTGCAACATTCGACTCAATCAGCTCCCTGTGGCTGGATGCTAAGGCGAGGTTTGACTCCTGCGGTGTAGGAAAGCGGAGGCTGAGTTGTGTGCTTTACTTCATTTTTCTATAGCATCAAAAATGCATGCAGCTTAAGTGCATTATGGCTCTTACATGAAGTGCTAAGTCCAATGTATGGCCCAAGCATTTCATCTCTGAAGTACCACACATTGCTACTTAGAGTAGTGTCTGACCTCTGTTGTTATTAATGTTGTTATTGTTATTGTATATTATTAATGAAAGACCTCAGGCGGGTGACCAGTGTTGCCACTGTGTTTGCATGACAACAGTGAACGGACTTCAAGTCTGTAACCTAAGAAACGTAGATCTACACATTATTTAAGCAGGCCTGTGGATTTCACTTGCCTTAGATATGATCAATTGTTGTGGTTAACCGTAAGTTACTGAGCGGAGAGTTTGAGGGAAAAAAAATAGGTGGGGTGACAAATTTATGTTGTAATTTTGTACCACCAAACAGTCAAGTGTAAATTGAACACAGTTCTTGACAACATTTGAACCCATGGCTACCTGGGGAACAGTTTACAACCAAGGAGACAAGTGGACCAAATTCTTGAAATATTCATCCTACCTCTGAAGGCAACATTGAAATGGCGAGAGGCAAAGATGAAAGGACTGACCAACAGCACGATAAGTGCATATTGGCCACGCCCACCTAAGTGACATTTTTCAGTAGAAGGGAAATATTCCATCTGGTCAAAAGAGAAAGCATGATTCAAAATCTTGATGTAAAAATATGTACTTAAAACATGTAATTTAAATTATAGGCCTGCAAATCTGTCCTTGTGTGATGAGGACAAAATTTAATTTGGTGGCAGTTTTCAGTTGCTAGGTAACAAGTAGTGTAGGGGGGGGGGGAACCCTAATCATGAAGTATTTAAAACACATCATTAATTACTATTTTCAGACAAAGATATTGAAATACTTCCTTTATTATTTACCTCGGTAATAGCTATTACCGTGTTTACCCTGATTTCTTCACGTAGTCGTGGTGCTTTTGAAAAGGAAGGTAGTCACGGAGACACTGCTCATGTCGTAAGCTGGGTAGCCCCGGTAAACATTTGACTATTTTAGCGTGTGTTTTCGTGGCTGCATGGGCTACTACTGAACCATACGTCGGATCAACTGCCTATCTCGCGCTCGCAGAGGAATAGACACATACGTGCTCGCATGTGGGCACACACACACACGCAGACATATATATATCTCTCATAACTCCATACTTATCAGTGTTGCCTCTACGGCAACGGAGCCGGGGATGCAGCAGAGAATCCACCGCCCTCGTCTGAGCAGGCTTATTTTTAGCAGGCATGGGTTATGTGAGACCACTTTGTTTTATTTCAGTCCTACTGGCTCTGCTTGAAGCACCGCAATTATTTGATGCCCTTCTAGTATGCGGAGTCCATTTTTTCCTCAAGTATACGTCCAACACATGGCTGAAACAAGGTGATGTCATTCCTAGAGGTCCCTTTTCAGCACAGACGTTGGGCAAATCTCTTTTTGTGTCGTGCGTTTTGACGGGCACATTCGGATTTTAGTTCATCCGTAGCGTCACTTCAGCGAATTGAGTAATGAGGTAATCTTTCACGACTGAAAACAAAGTCCTCCCTTTTTTTTCACAAAATGTCATGCATTAAAACCAATAAGTGTATCTCGTTAGCGTGTTAGTGGCGCAGAGGAAAACAGGAGATGCAAACCCCACTACACATCACACAGCGTGACAGCAAAACGAACAAACAAGATATTAAACGGGACCGTAGACCATTCATCAGTGACAAACTACGTTACTGTACAAAGGAGGCCGGTGTGTGCTGTCAACTGAATTTTGAAGTGTAGGAACAGTAAACAAATGAAAAAATCATTCATCATCCGTTATCTTCCATCGAGGTTCGGAATCTCTACTGGACTAACAGCGGTGGCTTTCCTTAACCAAGGGGAAAAAGGCAACAGAATAGGTCCTGCGCTGCCCGTGATGTCGGCACAGTAGTTTTGGCGAAGGACAACGACAGTTGCACACTGATCTTAAAGCAAACATGCGGTGGAAGGGAATGAATAAGGGGGGGCGTCAGGCGAGCGGGCTCAGTATTCCACAGAGAGTGGGCTTGGTGCGATGTGTCCTCGACTCCTTTTTCCTGCACTGTTGGCCACTAAAGCAGAGATGGATTCTGACTCAGGTGCAGACAGAGCTGTTTTGCAGACGCCCACACCAGTTATCTTACAAACACAATACTCCAGAGAGGAGGCATCTGTTAGGCTCTGTGTGTGTCTGTGTGTGTGCGTGCGCGCGTGCGTGCATGTATGTGTGTGTGTGTGTGTGTATGTGTATGTATGTATGTGCGTGTGTGTGTGTGTGCGCGCGCGTGCATGCATGCGTGTGTGTGTATGTATGTATGTATGTGTGTGTGTGTGCGTGTGTGTGTGCGTGCGTGCGTGCGTGCATGCATGCGTGTGTGTGTATGTATGTGTGTGTGTGTGTGTGTGTGTGCGTGCGTGCATAAGAGATGGAATGGAACAACTGTGATTATTCTGTGAACTGCTTGACTCGTGCCTACAGTTCTTATTATGCCGTCCAAAGGCGAACAGTTAAAGGATTTAACATCATTTGACCTGTCCACCTCTCGCCGCGAGAGATAACGACAGAAGAAAACGATCACGCTAACGTGGGATAATCAAATCTCAGCGCCGTATAATTCTTCACGCTAACGACGCGACGCAACGCGCGCACAGGGGCAACCTGGACAACGCAGCGTATTGTCATGACAGCAGTTGCGCCGGGCTCCGGCTGCCGTCTCCGCAGCGGGTTATCAAACCTGTTTGTATTGTCGGGAAACGGATGAGCTTAGGGATCCAGAGGAAAGTGTTAATGTAAAACAAGCCATGACAGAAGCTGACAAGAGACAGAAATATCCTTTCCACCTCTCTCTCTCTCTCTCTCTCTCTCGCTCTCTCTCTCTCGCTCTCTCTCTCTCGCTCTCTCGCTCTCCCCCCCTCTGGTGTTCTCTTTTACACTCTCCACCATTTTAATCTCCCCCTTAATACCATCCCTTGCAGAATCAACTTTGATCACTGTCATTTTACAAACTTACAGGATTGGAAGGATTGAGACATATGCATTATTCATCCCACACACACCAATTTAGGTCTCCTCTGCTGCCTGTAATGCACTACTCTTCTCCGCCTGTCAGTTCTGTCTTTTGTTCACTTGCTCTGTTATGGAGCGCTACTGATCTTTGGGAATCTGTAATGGACTACAAGGCTTAAAACCAAAAGACACCAAGTGACGCAATGTTAACAATTTAAAATAAAAACACACATAATCAATAAAGTTTGTTGACTTTAAAGAGAGAAGCATGCGCTGTTATTGATAACAACTGTATGTTGGTGTAACCACATATACCGACACAGTAATGACCACAGTAGTTCCAGTACTACACAGTAAAGCATAGTGACCCTTTCTAGTGCGTCAATCGATTCATGTATACGTCAACAGGCTTGTAAAACAACAAACAATACCAACCTTGTGTTTGTCTCGTTGTGCAGAGGTAACATGAATAACCTAACCAACACTATAAGCGTCTTGAGCAAGAACTCTTACACTGCAGTAAATGTCAGCTCCCCTGACCCAGCCTGCACCTCAGTAAACCACATCCAGCATTCATAGAGTCATGGACTCTATAGCTATAGAGACTGTGTCGAATTGAACGTTGGAACATTTGTGATTTCCAACAACTGTTCCAGCACTATAATGGAGATTCAATTTCTAGGCAAATGGATTGCAGATGTATCTGCACCACTTAAAGTAGATCACCGCGTGATATTTTTTTTCCGGGTTGAGCCTGCACGTTAAAAGTGGATTCACGTATGTCGAAGAATGAATAATAACGCACCATAAGACACCTCGACATGTTGCCTTCGAAACGGCCCATGCGCGTCACATTAAAAGGAAAAACTAGCAAATTATCGCGATGACGCGAGGACATTTTTCTTGTCTCATGCGGCCACCAGCGTTCCCCCCCCTTATCAAGTGTCATTCTTCATATTTGATACACTGCGATTCATTCAACTTGGAGGATAATACATGATGTGTAGCAGTCGCTTCTCCTCACCTAAAGGAACATCAATAAAAAAAAAAAAAAGCAATTTCCCCCAAAATGTTTTTTGGAAGAAGATAACTAGAAAAAAAACAGCTTCATATTCAGCGGTCATAAAGCATCTGTTAAATTGACACTTAGCAAGGGACAGCGGGAGAGTCGTGCCAACAGCCTGTCACCTTTAAGTCAACAAGATAAATTTAGCTTCGAATGTTCAAATCTGTGCCACTGCCATTGTTGTGGTTATGGAAACAAAGTGGAATCATGATTGCAAATCTCTAATTGGGGGAACTTCTCTGTTTTCAGAAAACAGATAAATGTAGGTGGGGGTATTTATGTGAAGTGATGAAGTGAATGGGAAATGCAATAATTTCAGAACAGAAATTTAATTCATTTGTCCTGTAATCAGCAAACAATGCCAGCTGTTTCCTTCCCTCAGGTTCTATGACAGATATTCAATCTGAAGAAGCCTGATAATGAGAATTATCACAACAGCCCTCAAATGGTTTAATTTTTTTGCCAAGATCCTATAAGACTTTAAACCCTGGATAACAAATGCCCTTTTCTTAACTCTCACTACAGCACGACAATACAGCCTAATCTTCCAAGCACACTCGAGTCAATTAGCGCAGTATTGAAATGTTATTTCTGTGGCGATCCATTTACGAAATTCCTCGAAAGACACCACTGCTCTCAGGACAAAATAGAAAAGTGAAATGACATCTAGAGCAAAGATCTCCTTGGCGATAAAGGGAGATTGTCTCTGGGGAGCTAAGTGCTGATTTAAAGTGCACTAAAGGGATTTACGCCCCGTCTTGAAGACAGCAGATAATGCCATCAGCAGTTCTAATATGCTGATCCGTCCCATATGTTTATTTAAGAGATTCAGAACAAAGGTGTATCTCTGGATGAAGTCAAAACAGTCAAGAGTTAACCTGCCTGTGATACCTGCAGTTCTCGCGCTGACTGGATTTATCTGCACAAGTCAGGTAACGTTAAAGGTATCTGTACAGTTATTATTTACACCACTTATTTTACAGTAAAGTGTGTACCGTGAAATATGGACAGCTGCAGTGATTACACAGAGTATGATCATAATAATGAAAGTACCAGGAGAAAAACAACTCTCTGTTACAATATGGGATGCATTTCCTGGCATGGTTTTGGCCCACATTTAGAAATCCATTCCATCATTTCACAGGACTGTATGTCTTCCCAATAAAAAGAAAATTAACTTATAAAAATAGCGAAAGGGGATTTACTGTGAACCTTGTGTCGCTTTGCAAGAAGGTCTGCGGAACGCGACGCGGCCTCTTAAACGATACAATCTGCATCTCCGCCTCTGAGACTGATTGAGTTGGTTTTGGTCCGGTCACCAACTGGAGGCTAAGGTCAACACCAGCATGAAAGTTTAAGTGATCATCTGAACGCTCCGTCGTTATGAGGGTGCTCTGACTCCACAGCTCAATCGAGGGAATTGACGAAGAAACAAATGACTAATTGTACTGTGTGTAATACGGTGATTGAAGCACACTAAAGACGGTTGCCCTAATATCCCCATAGTGCTGAAACCGCTGGGTGTCTGCTGATGCCTTTTAACACAGAGGCCTTACATCCTTGAAAACACTGCTTCCAAGAAAAGAACGTATCATGGGATGAAAGTGACGGTGACCGGCCACAATTGGTATGTTGACCGTGATTAGAAGCCCTCTAAACCATGGTGGGAAATGCATCCATATCTAAACCACCACAACTCTGGTGGCAGACATTTGTTGGTCTTTCTAGGTCTTTCTATCATTTTGACCACACCCTGTATTAGGTTCATTCATTCCATTTTATTCATCAGAGTGGGAAAAGCATACATTGCATTTAGTCAAACTAGCAAGATTTTTTTTTAAATATTTCTCTTAGATCTTTATTCCTGAAGAGGTTGAGTATCATACAATGTCTTTGATGTCTTTAGAGGAACCAGATGTCACGGCATGGATTCCGTACACAGAATGGATGCGGGGCTATGGTAGACCTTGTGGCTATATAAAGATTATAGTCATGATAACATTATTGCTTTCATTATAGAGGAGGGAGAATGGAGTCTTAAGACAAAGGTGGTGACTTCTTCCTTGGATGTTTAGGCCCACCTCGAAATCTATGAGTAAACAGTAACACTCAAGTTGAAGTTTTAATTCACACATTGAAATGTAAGTATAAATAATCATTTGTGGCATGTATTGTGTGACCATGTTGGTCCTAGTTGAATTTGAATGTAACGGAATGATCGCACAGTACCGAGCAACTGCACTGACTAGTACATTTATGACAAAATAAATGTGCACTTATAACACAGGGTATTATATAATGAGCGTTTTGTGCTTATAAGGCCCAGGTATTAACCCTTTCAACTTAAGTGTTACTTTAATATATGAGTGAAAGTTGCTTAGCAATGTGCCCAGTTCCAATAGGTCATATGATGTTGATCATGCATTTTCAAATGTAAAATGCATCATCCAGATACATATGTTTGATCAACTAATAAATTCATAAAATTGCACATGGTAAAATATCCTGTACATGAAATCCCAAAAATACAACCGTGAACAAACATGAAAATGGAAACAAGGTAATATAGTTAAGGCTAAACATCTTTGTCTATTACCTTTGTCTAGCTAAGTCAATAAGAGTAGCATGCAATCAACATAACATTGCCACAATTTTACATTAAACAACAAAAGCAGTCAACTCAAAACAAATGTATGTGCCCTTCTTCACCACAAATTTGAACCATGTAATGTAGGTTTTCCGCGTCGTAAACCATATGGCTTTGTGCAACTGTTCACTGTCAGTAAATTCACTATTTGAAATCATCTTTGTAAAATAATATATCAATAAATGTCATGCCAGAAATAATTGAGATTCTGTTCTACATGCGCTAAGTGTTTCTTACATGCCAGATTGTGCTAATCGTACATCATCCTGAAAAAAAATCAGAGGTCTTTCACCTTAGCATGTTTACTTACATCCAGGAACAAATGTGCTGTATTCCATTACCCTACTTTATATAAGGTATATGTGCACATATTCATATACTACATTTCCTTTGATATAAGAATATTGTCCATTAATAAATCAGGAATAGTACAAGGGGAACAGGAGGGGGTAAGGGGGGATCGGGGAATAAGTTATGTCTCCTGTTTTACGTGAAGCGATCCGAATTCATCTTTCTGAGTTTTGGGGGCAGGTGTCCGTCCATCCTGCCCCCTCCTCCCCCAGCGAGCCGCTGCAGCTTGGGAGGTAAGTCTGCCACTGACTTGCTCATGGGCTCTGTGCTGATCTTGGAGGCCTTCCCAGCCTGCTTGTCATCGGAGACGCCAGGAACCGAGCTGATACGCTGCAGCTTCATTGGCAGGTCTCCCAGACTGTAGGTCATCTCCGAGGTGGTGGAGCTCATTCTCAGCAGCTTCTTGGGCAGGCCGTCGCGACCCGTCATCTTCTGAAGCTTGGTGGGCAGCTTGGTGGTGCTCTCGACGTCCTCCAGGGTCTCGAGACAGTCCAGGGAGTTGTTCCTGTCCCCGCTGTTGCACAGGGACGGAGCCATGAGAGGCGAGGAGAGGAGCAGAGCCTCCTCCTGTTCTTTCACGCTGTACGGCGGGGTGGGCACCTCAAACGTAGCGTGGAACTGAGAGTAGTCCACCTTGAAGAAGCCTTCCTCTAAGGAGATGACAGGAAAGAAGCGATGTCCCCACAGAACCTCATCCTCCGTGTAAGACGTCCTCGCTTGGCAAGTCATCCCTATCAGAGAGAAAAACATACCAACGTTATCATGGTCGACTGTATGAATTGTCTCACTGTTACTGCTGCAAATTAACTTCAAGGCTTCAATGTCACATAGCAAATTATGTGCCATTGTCTTGTCGTCGCATAACGCACATGAGGCTAATATCTTGGAGATTAAATATCTGACTACTATAGTATTAAATAAACACAGTCCTGATTCAATTATATCCTTGGCACTGTGCCCTCAGAATCAACAATATAGTATTCTCCAAGAATCTTGCCATTTTCAAATCACTAAACAAACAATATTGCAAACAAAACTGCCTCAATGAATTAGTACTTATTACAGAGGCAGCTGCCTGAATAAAAAGCTAAATTGATTTTTCAGCTTCCAAAATGGATGATTAGAAGCCGTTTCCAGACTCATTTTAAATAAAAGTGTACAGCTCAGTCAGTTGCTGTGTCTAAGTGTTTTCATGAATGGCTGAGGTATTTGAATGCATACTTACAGAAATTACTGTAACTTACTGTACTGTAGGTGTTTTAGATATTAACAAATGTTAATTTGACATAAATTTAATTTCTCTAGTACCTAATTTCCATTACTGAACCATTACTGTAAGGCACCAGAGTTATGAATACAGGTCTGAGTTAACTAAAGACCCATATGCCAGGTAGAGAAACAAGCAGCTGTAAAAGTCTCCCAGTAATATATCATTTCATATACAGTATTTACGCATTGAAGTGAGGAGAAACACTAGTGAAAAAATGCTTTCATTTACAACTTAATTGAGAGGCAAGAAAAAAAGATTGCTCTATTCAGACCCTTTAAAACATATCCAGTCTTAAGCTATTTAACAATTCAGTCCACACCTTGACCTTGGCAAGTCACTAGAAAAGATAGAAGATTAAGATAATCAAATTACTGAGGAGGCAAACCGCGCGGGGAGGCGGAGCCTGGCTGCAGACAAGGGCTCTGGGAGATTAAGCTCACGCTTCTGTTTATTTGGACAGTAAGAGCTTTCTTAAACAACAAAGATGGATTTAATCCAGAGCGCAAAAAAGTTACTGATGAAGCCTCTGTTCTGTGAAAGTTAATAGAAGGTGAGATGAGCGTTAAACTCCTAGTTGAAAGCACTAAATCCCGTCTGAGACCACAAAATAAAAGCATGTACCCCAATTAGAATAATCTATTAACCATCTTCTGTGTGCGTGTGTGTGTGTGTGTGTGTGTGTGTGTGCGCGCGCACGTGCACAACTGAGTTCTCCAAATTCAGAACAAGCTAGCACATTATTTTTGTCTTGGCATTAATTGTCCATCGCAGGGGATTTAATTTAATTTAATTCATGCTTATACAATTTTTTCACGTTCTCATAACCAAACTAATACAGTTAGTAAAATGAAGATGTTTGAATTAATGAGCAACCAAGTAAATTAGTTTCATATATATATATATATATATAAGTTATGGAATGATTACCGGTGATAACTCATCACCATAATTCAGCCGCTGCTATCATATTTGTCTGAATATGACCATCCTATCACACAACTGTAAAGCACTTACACTTATAATCAACAACAAACATGTAGTAAAAACCAGGAGTTCCGTCTTTCACTTTATAATTCAGTCAACATTAAACAAACATCACGAGGTGCAATTCGTTTGGTTTTAATGGTCACGTCACCCCACTTCTGTTTGTTTTGTAAGCAGTGTGATGTGGCTGTTCGGAAGAATTTCACCAAACAGAAAACTTTTAAAAGGGAACTCCTCTGTATTTACTGCTGAAATTCACTAAGCGGAAGATGGCTGACGCTGACTGAGGCAACATACGAACCAAATCAACAATTGCTTCACATTGTAGCTCATCGAATTTAAAAAAAACAAAAAAAAAACATAAATGAAGATGGTAATAAATGCACAGATAGAGGCATTTAAGGTACATGAAAAGAAAATACATAAAATAATTTGAAATAAAAGATCAGTTAAGATGGTAAAGGTGCATAGATAAAAGAAAAAATGCATAAATAAAAGCCTTTAGGGTGCATAGGAAATAAAATGCATAGAATACATTGAGAAGTAATACAAGTTCAATCAAGGACTCCCTCTGCAAATTCTATGCTAGTGGAACACTAGTCAGACATGCTCGGTACACAGAGAGAATTCCCTCTGCAAATTCCACGTCAGTGGAACACTCTAGTCAGGGACGCTAGATTAAAAATTAAGAGCAAAGACAGGGATGGCCCAGAAGAAGTATTTGATTAAAAGCCTGTTTGAACAGGTAGGTTTTGCGTGTTGTCAGGTAGGTTTTAATTTTTAAAAAAGAATGTTCACAGAGCTTGCATCCCTGGTGTGTCTGCGTAGGGTGTTCCACAGTTTTGGGGAATAATAGCTAAAAGCGGCTTCCCCGCTCGTTTTGTGCAGTACTTTGGGGAACAGTTAAAAGGTCAGCACCTGAGGACCAGAGGGCTCTTGTTGGCTGATGTGAAGTTAGGAAGTCAGAAATGTATGTGGGTGCTGTGCCATTTAGAGCTTTGTAGGTGAGCAAAAGTACCTTGAAGTCAATTCTAAATCAAAGAGGGAGCCAGCGCAAGGTAGCTAGGACAGGAGTGATATACTCTCTCTTTTTGGTCTTTGTTAAAAGTCTAGCAGCCACATTCTGAATGAACTGAAGTTTTTCTAAAGATTTTTTGGTTCAAAACCAGTTTAAAGCATCTTCAGAGAGACCGACCCAGTTTGCAAGACATCCTGTCTCTTTAAGGCCCCAAACTGTAAACTGCAAACTGTAAACCTAAACATATAATTTCTCGTTCTTGATTGGAAATTGGTAACTTCTCAAATCCAACCTTACATGTTCGAGCCCAAATCTGATCCAGAATATGACAGTGGACAGCACGATCATCCACAGCAACAAAGATTACAGCAGGACGTCTCTGTTTGGTGTACGTGTGGGAAATGACTGAAATGACTGCTGACTGAACTGGAAAAACGTCTGCTGTCAGGAAATAACAAAGGTAATGTAACTACTAAAATGTTATTCTGCTCTCGCCAAACGACTGTATAGTGTCTCCCTGCACTGTTGGTTCTAGTTGCTCGTTACTTGAAAGAATTTAGTTGTAAACACGTGCATGCATCATCTTTCTCTCATTGTCTTTGACCGGGGAACTTTTGTCACTGCCTGGAGCAGATGACCATATAAATAAATCTGTCCCAAATTGATGTCAGCTTGTGCAGAAAGTAGGGAAAAAAACATTTGAAACCTAGCGTCCAGGGCAGTCTGAAGCCTGAGCTTTTTTGCTCCCAGGGATTACTTTATCATTCATTTAGCTCATTATTTGACACTTTGGACACGTTTAATATGAGCATCCGACATTGTAACATTATATATATATATATATATATATCAGAAAAAAAGGAAAAGCATATGTCCTCTTTAAAGCATAAAGAATAGAATAGAGAATAGAAACCTAGAGTTTTCGCTATTTTCAGTGATAACTTTAGAAAAATGGATCTGTCTCTCAGTGCAAACAGCTTTGTTGTAGGTTGCAATGCTATCTTTCAGAATGCTACGGTGCGCCTCAAGTTTAGTTTTTCTCCATGTTCTTTCAGGTTTTCTACAGGATCGCTTTAGGTCACAAGTAGTTCTGTTCATCCACAGTGTCGCCTTAACGCGTGACCTTGCGAGGCAGCTGGATTCGCGAGATCACAAGTTCACCGCGAGAATCGCGATCGTGAGAATCCATCTTGTCAGGCTTCAAGTTAATGCGATTGTGGCTGGTTCGGACCAGTCTGCGTCCTATGAGGAACTATGGGCAGCTACGGGCGTGGTTTAGGTGTGACGACCTAATGTATCCATGGTGATTAGCCAGTGATAGACAGATGATTCATCCAATCACCTGTATTAAGTATTTTTTGAAAGTGCCTAACAGTTTCCAATGAAGACTTCCCAGATGGTTCTGTGTAACAAACCATCTGGCGCATCAAGTTAACTTTGTCAAGCATGACACTCAGTTTACTATTGAAGGCATCTCCTATTTCATTTAGAGGATAGTTAAAAAATATCTTGATCTAGGGAACTTGTGAGTTCAGCAAACTGCAGTCCTGCTGTCGTGTCTAGACAACGTTTTTTTAATTTTCAGAATGATTTCTTACTGTATCCAGTAGAACATTGAAAAATACAGAGTAATGATCAGATACACTGGTATCAGATACCAGTAGATTGGAGGCAGTAATCTCTTTTGAGAGAACTAAATCAAGAGTGTTACCAAGGTAGTGGGTAGGCTCTGCAACATGCTGGTTTAATTCAAGGCAGGATACTTAGGAACTTAGTTGCGTTAGCATCAGACGTCTTATTTACATGGATGCTGAAATCGCCATTTACAACTATTCGATTGTAATTAGTGATGATGAGGGACGTAAGTTCAGAAAACTCTGAGATAAATCCTGTCCATAGTTTGGGAGGGCGGTATATTGTTATTGTGAGTGCGGTCGGTTTGGCTTTAATAGCGAAGGCAATATACTCAAATGAGGAAAACTCGCAGAAGCCGATCCTAGTACTGTTAAATCTGAGAAAATAGCGGCAATTCCACCGCCTCTTTTATTCTGCCTAACAGAGTGAAAGAAATTGTAGTTGGGGGGGAGGGGGCAGGCTTTAACAAGGACAGCAGCACCATCAGTGCTGAGCCAGGTCTCTACAAGAAATAACAAGTCTAATTCGCTTTTCAGAGACAAAGTCATTGATTGTAAATGTTTTATTGGTGAGCGATCCTGTGTTTAGCGGAGCCACATTTGCCACAGGTATATTTATAGAGGCGGAATATGACTAGATATTGTA
>OMKK01083386.1:0-14321 GCA_900302305.1 Polymixia japonica | reverse complement strand
GAAGGACGGAGAGAAAAGAGAGGAAAGTCAAAACAGAGCGTAGGTTTTGATGTCTGGTCCGTAACTTGCAGTTCTGTACTGGAGAGAGATCCATCCTCACTTCTGGTCAAAAACTGTGAAGTATATAAATCCCAAAAACTTTGCTTTTGCTGATAAATCCACGACAGGTATTTATTAAGAAAAAAAAATTAGCAGCGATAAGCAAATAAACTGTCAATCTTAACTGCTGGTTGGCGCAAGTGATCAGTAGATAGTGAGTTGAACGGTGAATCTGTGTCTGTAGAACAGCTCAGGAGTCAAGACCATTCCCTTATGAAAAACCTTCCATTTCACATGTGAAACCTGCACTTTCACATGTGACTGGCTTTACTCACATGTGAAATAAAATTTACACGTGAAAATATAATGTGTCAAAGTCACATGTGAATTTGACATTTCCACATGTGATTGTCCCTATTCACGTGAATACTTTCACGTGGTTTTCTACACATTAATTGAATTAATTAATTGAATCACATGTTAAAAACCAACATGTAAAACACGTGTGCTCAAAAGCCACGTTGATCCATGCTGAGCCCAGTGTGACTTTTTCCTAAGAGTTGGGCCACTGCTCAAAGTGTTTCAATTAGAATTCATACTATTATATTTGCTCGCTGGGCATTACGGCCAAGCAGATGTACCAGTATCTCCATGCCAAGATAAACTAAATGTACCCCATGAGAGACCAGAGTATTAGTTTGATGCGCACCACCAAATTAGCTTCTGAGCGGTACGACGCAAAATGAGGTCGTGTCACTACCATGTTTACCAGACCAGCCCATGTAAGCTGTCAGGTCTATCGGCACTTGTTATTACTGACGATATTTTTGGGGCCAATACATGGCAAAGTGGAAAAACAGTGATGGAGTCACTGCTTGTTCCTGTGAATGTTGACTCTGGCGTTGTACCCAACGACTGCTTGTCCTGTTTGGAAGGCCATGTAGGGAGTGACCAGACCATAGCCACCGAGACGCAGAAAGGGGGAGAGGGAGGAACTGAAAGAGGGAGAGGTACACGGAAACAGAGGACAGAGATGGAGTCGGAGAGGATTAACGTAAAGAGGGGGGATCCTGTTTTGTTGTGTGTTGACTTGAGCTCTGCGTTCAGCACCATCATCCCAGAGCTGCTCCTTGCCTGGCCAGTCTGGCCTAGAGTCTCCCAGCTAATCCCCCAGCCAATCTGTCTTCCTGTCATAGGCTCTGAAGGAGATTCACCTGGAGCTACGCCCTGATCGACGCGATACAGACCATCGCCACGGTAGTCCTCGTTAAGAAACAAGCATTCCCTCACTATTTGAGTATACGAGAGTCCCCCTGCCTATGATGTTTTTAAGATTCTCACTGGCTTGTATTAAGCAGCTTTACTCTAGATCCCAGGCAATAAGTCCAGCTAAACCCAGGAACCTGCTTCATCACCAGTCAGTCAAGCCAACTCTGACATCGGAGCCTCATCCTGGACACATGCTGTGGTTAAATTTGGAAAGCCCCATTATTGCGGACATATGATAGCCCCCCTCTCCCCATTGGCCACCGGACAATACACGCACACACACACACACACACACACACACACACACACACACACACAGACATAATTGTGAGTAAACTGGGGTATATTTTTGCCCTGATAGTAGTAGTTGTAGTAATCAGTCCATTTTCTGTGATGTGTGTTTAAATTCCACTGCTTCTATGCAAAACAAAGCACTGAATTCCTAAACATGTTTGGTTTTCATTCCTGGACTACATTCTCATGACATCTACCTTCTATCAATTCCGAATTGTCTGTGAGATCAGGACTTTCCTGTCTTTCTCTGACCTGGAGAAAGTTATTCATGGCCTCGTGTCCTCCTGTCTTGACTCCTAACTCCTCCTAACTCACTATATTTTGATATGAGCCAGGCTTCTCTCTCCTGCCTCCAGCTAGTGCAGAACGCTGCAGTGAGACTTCTGACTAGACAAAAAGAGGGAACATATTAACCCTGTTCTCGCCTCACTTCAGATGCTCCCTGTCACCTATGGAACTGAATTTAAAATCCTACTGTTTGTTTAGAAGGCCTTGCATGGTACTTGTACAATACTCAACCTCTGTTCCCGTATCATACTGTTAGATCTCTCAAGTCCTCTGATCGTTGGCTGTTATCTGTTCCATGGTGTAAAACTAAGTCAGTGTGGATGACCAAGCTTTGGCAAAAGTGACCCTGGAATCTTTAGCCTTGAACCATTAGCCTTCAACTGGGTCTGACATTATTCTTGGGTTTGTGTGTGTGTGTTTTGTGTTTAAAGTGCTTTATAAATAAAGTTGACTTGATCCTTGATTATTTTCATAATTTCCCTGCATTTCTCTTCCTCAGCTGACATATGTGCTTTTGGATATCGCCATTCAAGAACTTTTTCCTGAACTAAACAAGGTAAACAAATACTACCCATAATTGGAGCATACTTCTCCAATTGATTTTAAAATTAACGCTCAATCTTCAAAAAAAGTTTTCTACCATACCATCCTGAATTTCCCCAAGGGGATGAATAAAGTATCTATCTATCATTATGTTAGAGATAATAGACCAGCATGCATAACTTACTGAAATGAAGTCTTAATTCCAGTACTAATTGGACGGTACTGCCAAATGTAAATATGTTTTGGTGCTGGAACATGTCTTCATGGGACCCTGCACCAAAAATGGCAGTTATAGTAGTTTCATTAATCAAATGGGACAAATTTCCTACTATTGTAACTTATTATTGAATTTTTCAGGATTCCCATAATGACTCAAAATTCGGTTCTCTACTATGTAGAATAAATTACAGTTATGGTTTAATTTCACCCTTTCTTTGCTAGCAACATCTAATTTCAGGCTGTGTAAACAGGAGGGACAAAGATCTGTGATGAGAGAAAATTAAATGCTTGATGCCAACATCTTATGTATTTATAATACTCTGTTAAATATCATATTTATTTGCATATAATAAATGAATAAATGTTCCTGCAGTAAGAAAGTGCTGCATTGAGATATTATGTTTTATTACGCTGATGGGTTATGAACATTAATTAATTTAAATACTGATTAAATATTGATTGATTTTAATTGAAATATGGTACAAATAGTGTGTATTGACATTTTTAGTAATTTATTACCTCTTAATATAATAGTATGTCAATAACTATGTCTTGATCAAGGTTATGAATAAATAATAAATAAATACAATTATTGTTCTACACATAACTCATCAATTAACACTATTTTTTTTTAAGATGTGACAAACTGCCAATGAGTGATTTAATTTTACTGACAAATAAATAATTAGTTTTGTATTACATGATGATTGATTTGCCATTTCCATACCCTTTAATTGAGCTGGCAATAACCATGGCCAAGCCAAACATTCCTGTCAATTGCTTAATATAGTAATAACACATGCGCATTCATGTTTCTGTTTGTTCAAGACCACGTTCTTTAAAAAGTTGTATGTCGATGCTTGTAAGACTTGTTGTTTTGTGTTTCCTCAGCAGGTACAGAAGGAGACCACTCTGATGGCTCCATGGATGTAAAAGTGAACACTGCAAGAGTGAACCTCAGTCTTAGGCACCAACGCTACCTACTGCAAAGATGCTTGATTGTCTGGTTACCTGAGACAAAACAGGTTCATGTACAAGTACATTACTTCTTCTGGGCTGGATACCAGTCTGCGACGAAAGGAGAGGAAGCTATAGCCTCGTGGTTTCTTCTTCTGTTGCATGTGCAATATACTGTATAGACTAAATGCAACCCTGCACTTACACACTGACAGTGATTATTCTGTGATGATTTACACTGTAAAAGCCAATGGTACTATTTGTAGCAGTGTTGCTAAGCAGCATTTGCAATGTGGATGGGAAAAAATGCTTTCACTAACCAGAAAACCACATGCTGAACAAAACAACTTAGAAAGGACTTTATTACATTGTTGATTGAAACATACTTAGCTCGAAAGGTTGCTATGTGGAATAAAGGACATTTGTAACATTGTTACTTTTTAACTTATATTGCTACTTTCACTGGTATTATACATTATTTAACAGTGGATTGAACATACTCATAATAAAGTAGTAATATCCCAGCACATTCATGCCAGCGCAGTAGTAGTGTTAATGATTTTTCCTTGGACATAGTACAATGGTGTCACGTCACTGTCATGCTGCCAAACTCTCTCACTTTTCCTTCCTGACTTCCTGTAGTGTTGTGAAGTGATTTACACACAATAAGGAAAGGAGAGTTGATAAAATCAACCTTAGACTACCAGACATTTTCGATATAATGTATCATGGAATGTAACTGATGTTAAATTATCTCTTGGGGCACCACGGCTGTAAAGGGAAAACTGATAGCTATAACAAATCAAATCGGTCTTAATCTCAAGCATGAATTCTTGACAATGGTAAGCAGCTGAAAGTTTTAACGAGATATTACTTCTGACCATACTTCATTAACTAAGTTGCACCAACTATGTTTGCAAAGACGTTAAGTCGAGCACTTAGTGTATATGGAGAACATAGTCGACGTAGTCAGCGTAGTAGGAGAGGGGGAATCACTGGCGTAGTTTCAGGAACCACATGGCTCTTGTGAAGTCATCTGGGAAGCTTGGCGTGGACCTCAGATCTCTCTCTCTCGTTCCTCTGCAGGCATGATGAAGCAACCATCTTTACAGAATGTTACAACTAGACTAAATTAGGACGTTGTTTTGCAAGCTGTTGGCTAGATTCAGAGTTCTTAGAAGTCTTAACTTGGAAATGTATCAACAAGTTAAATAGACTGTAGAGAAGGATTTGCCAGAATGTCGGAGTATCCCTTTAACAGCCAGCGCAGAGTCTTAGCTTGGTTCCATCCTGACCAACTCATTGAAGAGGCTCTGCAGAATTCTTGTATAATTTATATAATTAAAATGGCACTGTGGAGCAGTGTAGTGTGTCCCTGTCTTGTTTTCAGTGTGTGTGAAGTCAAAGGACTGACCCGGGCCCACCTTGCAACCCCCGTGCACCAATGCACATTCAGGTGAAGGCTGTCAATCAAGTCACAGGTGCGCAATCTGACAGCTCAGGGAAAACGGTGATTAAACCGAAACTGCAACCAACCAAAACCTTGCGGTCGTAAACTAAGCATTCCATTGTAGAATGAGGTAAAACTGGGATTCGGTTCATAGATTATATATGTAAAAAACCACTTTGACCATCTGGGGCCAAAACAAGATCTTTAAAAATATACGGACATCTCGCCAAAATCACTAAGAGCATCTTTAGGAAGCAGGACATCATTTTACATCTCTAGACTCTTTCACATTAGGCTACATTATGAAGTGTTGTCCTCACAACGTGTTGCATGCCAAACATTGACATGAGATGATACATAGCTTCTTCTAGATTCCATGGCCTCTTTTTGGAGTTGTATCAGGTATTCAGGTACAAAATGTATATCGGATACAAAATGTCAGCACGTCAAATACAAGATCTGAGTGCAGTGTAAGTAGATATAAGTTACACGAGTTACTGTGAATGATAATCCTTTATTTTAGCATAGACATTTTAATATGTAGTAAGACATCAGTTTGAATGAGTCAGCACTCAAATGAACACACACACATACCCTTTTGTCAGTGCAATTGATATTGTGTGAGAACAGGTCCCTGCTAGCAAGGCAACATTTAAATAAGTCTAGAACAGTTGTCTAGCAGACATAGTTGCCCTTTGTGGGTTTGTGCTCAGACTAAACCAATCAGAGGCTTACGGACAAACAAAGGCCCATCAGTAACAAGACAAAGCTGCAGGTCCCAGATACAGCCGAGTTTCTAAACTTGATCCGACCTTCCACTGCAGGGTACACACGTTTTCTCTCTGAGATGTATTTGGACAAAACGGAAATGTCCATATCACCTGCAAGAGGCAGAAAAAACAAAATGGTTACTTGCTTATGTACAGGTTGTGCTTTCTAAATCTTAGTTTAAAAAAAAATCTCATCCAAATTCTGACCATATATTGGGTTATATATTAAATTATGAATAGTTTTTAATCACTAAATACTGTTTCAGAGTAGGCCGTACGGTCCAGATGGATGCACAACGTGGACAGGTGGAATCTCCGCTGGAGAACATCATTGGCTGTTTTGCTTCAATGCAGGAGGCCCACTCCGCCATTCAACACCAGCAGACCCAGGCACTTCTAGAAATATCACGTGCCCAGGTGGAGGATCAGCAGCTCCTGCAGGACAACCACGGGTGCGGCAGGGGTGCGCCCCAGCCCACCATGCCTCCTGTTGTCCCCTGCTGACGACGTCGAGGCCTTCATCAGCCTGATTGAGACCTCAGTTTCAGCATGTGGGTGGCCCAAATAGGAGTGAGCTGTGTCCTCGATACCAACAGCTGAAGAAGGCCATCCTGGGAGCTCGCGGGAGCTTGCATTCACCTGCATTCACCAGACTCCGCGACGCCCGGTCAGATCGTCGAGTCAGTGGTCAGCTGGAGCAGTTCAATGGCTGCCTTCCTCCAAGCATGGCAGCCTGGGTCCAGGGGTCACCTGTCCTACAGGTCCCAGCCTGCTTCGGACCCACAGGGGGCTCCTCAAGTGCCAGGACAGGAGTACTGGCAGTGTGGACGTTCTGGACACTTCCGAAAGGAGCGTCCCAGGACGGAAGAGGCGGGCACGCGGTCCGGGTCATTAGGCCGTCGGTCTACTCTCCTGGTCCAGAAGGAACGTACAGCATACGGTACGTATGCAAGGGGGGGTACACACCAGGATCTGTTGGATACTGGCTGTTGGCATACCACGTTCCACCAGAGCCTGGTTCGACCTCTTTGGTGGAGGCACTGTGGGCGGAGATACGGTGTGGCACCCCCGTGGCGAAATTCACTGCAAGGGCAAAAAAAGCATCGAGTGAAGGCTGCGGTTAGCTCCCACCACGCGCACCCCCTCTTATTGTGCCACGGATTGACCGCAGGGGTGCGCTAACGGCCGCCAGGCATATACAAGATGTGCATGCAGGATTTCCCTCTTGAGCAGCGATGGCTGGCTGTCGGCCAGACGGCTCCCCGGCCTAAGTCGGATGTGGCAGCGGGGTGTGGTTAAAGGGTCAGATGTAGGCGGAGAGCCAGGTGTGGCTCGTCTAAGCAGGAGACACAACTGCAAGATGTTAGGATAATTAGCAGAGTGTTTATCTGGGCTGCTTGTCTGTGTGTGTTCTTTCTCTTGCAGTGGGACCAAATGACACGTACATACACACCATAAGGCCTGAAAAGACCCTAGAGACATTGCTGGCTGACAGGCCGGTGGACTGACGGCTTCGGTTATCCTAAGCGTCTGTCCAACAGTCGTCTCAGTGCTCCTCCGTCCACCTAGATCCCCCAGCAGTGACAATATCTTGTTACAGTCAGCTTGTCACCTGGATCACACCTGCGAAATAGCGAACATGGTTTCTGTTGCTGCATAGAACCTTCCGGTCTATGTTTGGAGTCAGTATCCCAAAACCAATCCAGCCTTCTCAGACTGAAAAGCTAAAGTGGGAATCCTTTTTTTATAGAAATAAATGTCAGTTTCACGGTGTTGTGCTTTCCGATTTGTCGTTGTGTTTTGCACTTCAGGGCCACCGTAGATACGTGCATCTTGGTGCTGCATAGTTGCTTCACACAATGAATCAAGTCTGAAAATGTCTGTTTTTAAGTAATTTATGAGTGTTCTAGGCAGAAAATTCAGTTTTCTAAGCACATCCAAAAATGATTTCCCACGTGACATAAACGTGCAAATTTTAATTCTCTGATGTGGCTAGCCAGACAGCTGTAGAGTTTCCATCCATGTCGAATAAAACACAATCTTTTAGCCTATGCTCTCATCCAGACTGACTTATAACGATTGAGCAGGCAGAGATTTGGTGTCTTTCTCATGGACACTTTGCTGAAATCCCTCAGACAACAGGAAGCTACGATGTAGTAAGGCCAGCAACTGATGAGGGTTGAAGGGCAGAGCGCTTGTTCTTCTGTAGGGCGTTGTTGCTATAGTCTGCTTTTTCCAGACAGATGTTCTCCAGATGGAAAGAAAATCAAAATTCTCACTGGACACAGACCAGTTAAAACAATGATGACTACAGCAATTTCTCATCTGAAACTAATATTTCTCTCCTAACTGACTTTGTTTTTGAGTCATTTTTGAGATTCCGGTGCATTTTTGAGAATCCAGTGTGCTTATGCCCAGATGTAGACTAAAAGACTAAGGTGCTCAACCTAGGACTTGTGCTGGAAAGTTATTTTTCAGATTTCACAGATCTTAAAAATGCGTCAAGATGCCTAATGAGGGTACCATCCTTGCTTTGTGAATGTAACATCCTTGTTTAGTCTGACCACATCTTCAGACAATACAGAACTAGACCCTATGAGGCTGTTTCTGGACAGTATCCCAGCTCTTACAGCATTATTGTACTCATCATTAAAGGTACTATATGTTGTTTTATGCTTTAACAGATAATAATAACATTTCTGGTGATTGCATAGTGTAATGGCCATGGGAGAATGAAGAAATCGCGGTTCAGCTCACTTTCCTAGAAGCCTTGTATTCACTATGCAATTTCGTCTGCCACCGGGCTGGATTTCCCGGGAAATATGGCATCTTGATTTACGGCATATAAAAGTATGGCAAGTTTACTTTACCTCCTCTGTGAACATGTTGGCATTTCGACAGACACCACACAACGACAGACAGCAGCAGTCCAACTGCACTCAGTCATGAATGTAAACAATTGCACGTCAGTTTGGTTTTGTGACAGTTGATAAATACCACTAGCAAACTATAGAGGCCGCTATAAACTACATATAGTACCTTTAAACATTTGTTGCTTTTTCTTTGTAAGCTAATATTTGGTGTGTTGTCCTGCACTGAATTCAGGAGTGAAACCACAACAAATATAACTTAGTTACCACAATTTAAGGAACATCTTGTCTCATGTCAACTTTCATGTCACCTCACACAATCACTCTTAATCACCTGTGTCGTGCTTCAGCTTCTCTTTCTTGATCATTGCGAAGCCGTCTCCTCCGTCTGCAATGTAGGAGGACACAATCATCCTGTACTCCCTCTCTGGGTCCAATGGTTCATACCGGGGAACACGACACTGAGTGCAGAGGAGGCTCATGGCCACCAGACGATGACCTACCGGCCTGGAGAGGTCAAACTCTACATGAATGCCTGGGGATGTTGAACAAAAACGAAAGGTTTTGTTACATTCCATTAAAGGGGTCATATTTTGCTCATTTCCAGCTCTTTATGTTTATCCTGGAACTCCGCTAGAGTAGCTTTGCATGATTCACAGTTCAAAAAATGTATCTTATACTGGCCCTTTATGTAGCCCCTCTGTTCAGCCTCTGTCTGAAACAAACCGTATTAGCTCCTGTCTCTTTAAGGCCCCCCTTCCTAAAAGCCCACTTTCTTCTGATTGGATAACATCCTCTTGCCGGTGAGGAAAGTGAAAGCAAACTGTAAACCAACTAAGTAACATCATTACTCGTTTTTGATTGGAAATGGCAAAATCCAACCGTACATGTTCGAGCCCGAATCTGATCCAGAATATGAGAATGGACAGCATGAACATCTGCAGCAACAAAGATTACAGCAGGATGTCTCTATTTAGTGTACGTTGAGAAATGCTCTAAAATGCCGACTGAAGTGGAAAACGTCTGCTGTCAGGAAATAACAAAGGTAACGTAACTACTAAAATGTTATTCTGCTGTCACCAAACGACTGTATAGTATCTCCCTGCACCGTCAAAAAAATTGTTGTAAAGACGTGCATGCATCATCTTTCCCTCGTTGTCTTTGACCAAGTAACTTTTGTCACCGCGTGGAGCAGATGACCGTATAAAGAAATCTGTCCCAAGTTGACGTCAGCTCCAGCCGAAAGTAGAAAAAAAAAACGTCTGAAGCCTGAAGTTTTTGCTCACATCGATTATTTTATCATTCGTTTAACTCATTATTTGACACTTTGGAAATGTTTAACATGAACATCTGACATTGTAACATTACAGTATATATATATATGTCAGAAAATAAGGAAAAGCATAATAAGTCCCCTTTAAGTAAGTGTTCACTTTTCCCAGTGGCCATTAGCAGCAAGTAGCTAGAGAAGATAGAATTGATAGCGATTAGAGTGAACAGAGACTACAGAGGCTCAAAGATCACATAATACTTTATAAAGACCTGAGACCTGAAGAAATTCCCCTGTGTTGCTCCCATATCTGTGGACGGAGTGTTCGAACGCCTTTTTCAACGTTGACCCCTTCAGCTGCACCACATCAAAGGTTCCTCCAAATGGTAAGACTGAGAGGATATCCTCCATGGTTATGGTTCCTGACATCGTAGGCACACGAATACAAGTTATACAAGTTAACATGGGCTACCTGCTGGAGCCTAGGTAGTGCAATCACATTTGGAACTTCTGTTTTGTTTACAAATGTAATCAGGTGGGATTTGTAATGAAGAGGTAGAGTAAGTTATATGAACTACTATGATAGAGGTTTTAAAACAGAAAGCAGACACACACACACCGTTTTTGTAGTGCTCATCTATAGCTGTCCTTATGGCCCCACTGTTCAGCATGCATAAGCCCACATGGTTCCACTGTAACTCATCTGCATACTTGATATTGTGATGAATCTGAAAATATAGGAAGCCTCATTAAAAACGAGCAAGTAAGCGAGTAACATAGTTCAGATAGAGTTAACTTTCCAGTTGGAGCTGATATGTTTTTTGTTGTTGCGCTTCAATTGTCATAATAGACTTTAGGTCAAACAAATAACTAGCAGCCCTAAAAAGTGAACACCCTTAATATTATTGTTACAGAAGACAGGAGGCGTGTTTCAAGGTTTGTTTTTTACCCTCTTCACCTCCTTTCATTGTATTTCATATCTGCTCCAAAAATAAATATCAGTATAATTGTTCATTTTCCCTTAATGGTACATATAAATGCAAAAGCAAGGTGGCGGTTGAGACTATCCGACACTAGGTGAATCTAAATGAATGAATGCATGAATGAATTAACTGATAGTTCATATGCTTACCATAGCATCACAGATCAGGTTTCCTAGGTTACACTCCCGAAATCGACATTCCTCAAAAGTCCCATTGAGGTAGACTAAGGTCTGTCCAACGTACTGAGCTGAGTATTGAGTCAAGTTCTTTTTCCATTTCTCTACGTCAGCTAGGATATCTGGATCTGGGGGCAGTTAGGAAAAAAATAGAAAGGCTTGTGAAAAAACTGTTTGTGAAAATGTGTGACTCCCAAATATTTAATGACGAATTCGTTTTTAATGACGCCTTAACCTGAACAGTTGGTAAATGGTATTGTTTCACCTGCTGTGAGTTGGGTATTTTATGTATCCCTAATCTACAAATATTATTAACTTAATTATCCAAACTGTTTTTAAATTATTTCAACAGTTTACAAATTACTTTCAAATGAATTGGATTAAAACTTGCTGATGAGAAATTAAGCAGCTAGTTAACAGTTATGTACTTAGCCTTTGCAAACAGACAGTAATTCAGGCAACTTAATCACATCTCAAGTCTTTTTAACTCGATAGTGTCTTGTTTAGGAATGTTGAATGTCCTTTCAAAGTCAAAGTGTTTATTGTCATGTGCACATTATAACACAGGGTCATTCTGAGCAGTGTCTTAAGACACGGCAAGCATCAACTACGTAGTAGGCATAGACAAAAAAATATAAAATAGCAAAATAAGATAAAATAAGATAAATCTGTGTACTAAGTGTTACGAGAGTCACAAATAAGGGCAAAAAGCAGCAGTGTTTATGTCAAATGTGGGGAATAATTACTTCAGTACAGGCTGTTATGATCTACCTTGAGGTATGCTGCTATCCATTAATATGGGGTTTCCAACAGCCTTTAACACATTCCCAGCCTTGTCAAAGGTGACTTTTAGATATCCCAGGTATTTTCCAAAGGCAAAGGCCTGGACCACTGGAACATTTCTCCGGTCATTAGACTTCACCATGAATGGGTATGGACCTGCTGGTATTTCAGTAGATGGGGGGGTACCTGCAGTGAAAGAAGAGGCTGTTGTTTTAAAAAAAAAAATCTAAAAGAAATCTTCGTTATGGTCTGGAACTGCCATGATACTGTAACTCTCTACACCTTTTTCTAGTTAGTCTTTCATTTGTGGTATGTTATGAAATGATTATGGTCAACACTGATAGTCACTTTATAGTGATGCTTAACCACACCTTTTGTGTTTGATGTTCAAAACCAATAATTAGTCTATGAACCACATGCTAAATACTGCCAGATAGACAATGAAGTATGAATGGGATAGACAATTATATAATATAGTAAGTCAAATCCACAAAGTATTAGCATCAAAGAAGATATTTGTTAATGTTGTCTATAAACTGAGTGAATCGTTGAACCAAGGGAAAGATCTTGAGCCTGAGTTTGTTTTGCTGAACAATAAACTCTTTGACACAATAACACGGTCAGGTTCATCAGTTTGTTACAAATCTGGCTGATAACTGTAGAGATAAAGGGCTGATATCATTAGACAGTCCACTGACACAGTCCATGACCACATCTCAAAAAACAAATGTGTCATACTGATAAGGTAATAATGTTGTCATTTATCCAGACAGACAACTACCTCATTGTATTGTTTAGTTTAGTACTGATTTAGTGTATTGTCACAATGTTAAAACATAAGCAAAGTGAAAACAGAGATAAAATATAGTAAAAATCAAAGAAAACATGAAATTACTAATTTGCAGAACTGAAACCAAACAAGGGGCTTAAAACATCTCAACTCCAAACAAATGAAACACAAACAAATAAAACAGCAACAAAAAATCATGATGAAAAAAAATCTAAATTAACAAAAGAGAAATGCATGTCTGTAAAACCCAAACGTTATAACATGACATAGAATAGAATAGAATATAAAATAAAAGAATAGAACAGAATAGAATACCTGTGTAAAGGAAAGTGTTGCTGTGTCCTCCGATGACTACGTCAATTCCTCTCACTCTCTTGGCGATGTCTTTATCGACCTCAAAGCCAGCGTGACCCAGGGCTATGATCTTATTGTAGCCCAAAGTTTCCAGTTTATCAACTTGCACCTGGAGGGCCTTTACCTCATCTTCAAATTGTAGGTGCGGACCTAAAACACAGAGGACAGAGGTGAACTGAGTTTAAGCAAAAAAAAACTTTTGTGTTTTGGTTGTTTTGATTGATTTTGTCAGTTAATAAACTAAAGTGTAGTAAAGGGCTGCTCTATATAGAAGCATGCATGTGTAAATAAAAAAGTATAAAAGTATTATTGCTCTTTATCTATAACAGGGTGTATAGGAGCTGGACCTGTGACTAATCTCCCTGCAGGCCATTAATAAAGTAACATAAAATTAAAATCCCCACCCAGCACTCAAATTGGATTAACAATGGATAACACAGCATCACGTATGTTACCTGGTAAGGACAAGACTGGTGTCTCCGTCGTGGTGTAACCAATCACAGCCACCGTTTCAGAGCCCACGTTGATGACGTCGTACGGCTGATAGTAACCTCTGATCTTTGGGGCGAGAATCTCGTCGGCTTTGATGTTGGCGCTCAGCATCGTGCAGGTCACGTTCTGGAGGAAGGGCTGGATGACACCTTCCACTCCGTTGTCAAACTCATGGTTTCCAAAAGCCTAAGTAATAAAAGAGGAATAATATCTTTTCTCGTCTGTCACAGTATGTAAGGCTACACCTTATCTTTAAAAAAAAAAAATGCACGGTCTCTTGTAATGATTTGATGAGATTGATAGCCGTGACTGTCTTCTCCTTCCTTCCATCCGTCTGTCTGTCTGTCTTTCTGTGTCATTCTCTCATACACATGAAGGGGAGGAATGTGAAAAAAGATGCATGTACATTAACCTGTATAGTATCCAAAACGATTGTATGTGCTCCACACATTTCAGCATACTTACGCAACAAGTAGGCAAACACACTTAATTCTACTATTAAAATAATCCATCCCATAAAGCTAATTTACCATTGCATCATAGCCAAGTTTGTTCATGAAATACGCGGCTTCTGCGCCTTTGTAGTAGTTGAACCAGACTGTTCCCTGAAACTGGTCGCCGGCGTCCAGCAACAATACATTCCGCTCCTTTTTGCGGATCTCGGCTATTTTCGTAAACCTCCTCGCCACTCCGGCGAAGCAAGGGCCACCTTTGGGGCATTTCCCCGAGTCTCTGCCGGTCTCCTCGATCCGAGCGTGGTTGTCGTTGGTGTGG